>JAYKTE010025657.1:0-25155 GCA_036873565.1 Xipholeptos notoides
CATAAAATGGCGAAACAGGCCTGTCGACGGATTGCAATATTTTATATATATATATATATATATATATATATATATATGCACGCACACACATATAAACATAATCTATAAATAATCCCAATAGGGAATCAATGAATTTATGTAATATGTTATTAGTATAATATATTATAATAATATAATTTATCAATATTATTTAATTTTTTATATTAATATGATATAACATGCTTATACCACATATTAACCTTTGTTAATCAAACTGCAATATTAATATTGAATATTGGAAATTATTAATAAAATAAAACTTATAAGAGTATTATAATTTTTGTTAAATCACTCTTTTGCGATGTTCGTTTTAGAAGTAATGCCAACCAACTTTAAATGTTATTTTTAAGAGGTACCATTAACACGAGCTAACTTTAGAGCCCCGGGATTTACTTTTCTACATATTCATGACCTTTCCCAATGAACTTTTGATAACGATGAACTAGGCGGTAAATCTTCTCGTCCAAAGATCGCTTTGTCACCCACATCTCTATGGCCATTCTGAAATCGACGACTGTGATGACATCAACTGCACCGGCTTCGTAAACGTTCGACAGAGGATGGTGGATGTTGATCGATTTAATTTTTCCTACATGGAGGAATTCGATGACGTATCTCACCTGCGCTTCTAACGCACGTCCATGTTCCGGTCCAACATTGTATGTTACCATGCATCCTCGAATTCCGATCTTGTCTTGCTAAGTCGTCCCACTTTTATAATAAAACTCTTAATTACTTCTCCACCTGCATATTTTCTAGTTTTATATATGATATTTACTTGGTCGAGCACCAACCCAAGTTCGGCACAAGGCCATTTGTATGTGCTCATTAACCCTGAGCTTTTGTAATCAGTGTTACCCTTCACCTAGATGAGTTACTCTCCCGAGTTAACGAGCCTCATCTGGCCGATATATATTGGCAACATAGATATGAGTGACAAAGCACACTACAGATATGAAAATGAACTACTTGATTCATTCCTGGCAAAAGCGTATTGAGAATTGTGGTTACTCTGTAGAAAGATAAATTCTTGAGCTCCAAAGGTTGCTTGTTTTAATGGTACCACTTCAGTCTTCATAGCTCACTTTTAAAATGTAACTTTAAAAAATATTTGGCATTACATTTGGAATGACACTATGAATATTTGATGTAATTCAAAACTATATGCAATTTAAAAAAGAAGCGTTTTTTATATTCAGAGACAAGCAGGTAGTACTCCATGGAAGAACACACATCAGGATAATTACTGGTCGAGTGGGCTGTGTGGATTTTCACAACAGCTTTCTCCAATCATCTTAGTTATCTGATTTTTTAAGAGCAAAGCTTGCACTAACTCAAACCTATTTATTCAAGGATATTGTTCTTACACATTTTTCCTTTTTGGTTCTCCTTCACTTTCTTTTCACTCTGCGTTGCACAATCATCTTTGGAAGCTGTAATGATCCTGAGACGTGGCCATGCAACTTTAGTTTGCTTATCTCTAATGTGACTGTGTGGACTTTGTCTTTCCCGTAACCTTACCTGACTCTATTTCTCTCTTTTTAATTGTTGGCATGGTTCTGTAGGCAATACAGAAATCTTCTTATACATTTAAACTCTGTAGCTTGAATCCTACTTCGTATGTCAGCTGTTAATAACAATGACTCCAAAGCATGTTAGAATATATCCCTTTTAAAAATTCACCTGATGTAACCCCTCTTCTTTAACTTAAAATCTAAATATCTTTACAGATCTTAAAAGCAATCACTTGGTTGTATTTTTAAATTTGACTCTTTTCTTTTCTCCAATTGTAAACATTAATGTAGTATCAATTTTTTTTATCATTCTCATCAAAATGTAGTTGAAGAAACCGGAACAAATTTTTCACTCAGTTCTATTTTTTTAATTATTAATGTGTTAGAGATCCTTCTTCATTTGGGATCAGGTGGTATATTTATAGTGAACGCTGTTTGCTTGCTGTCTGAATAAAACTAGGAACCTTCTAGGGATTGTTACTCCAAGAAAACTAATGTATGAGGGTCACTCCAAAAGTAATGCCTCCTATTTTTTTTTTCTTTAAGTTGAAGAGCTACAAAGATTGGAGTAGCCCCATTAAACAAAGCTACCTTTTGTACTCTAGAACTTATTTTTATGCATAGCTGCCTCCATTCTCAATGCACTTTTGTCAGCAATGAACAAAGCAGTCCCTATTCACATACAGAGCATGCTTTGTCACTCACATCTCTGTTGCTACTTTGGAATCGATGAAACCATCTCCTAACTGCACTGATATCAAGTGCATTGGTTTTTTAAACGTTAAACAGGTGCCAATGAATGTTGATTGAATCAATTTTTTTCTGCATAGAGGAATTCAATGATGCATCTTTGCTTTTGCCGCACATCCATAATAGGGTTTACCTTCCTAGAGTCTCACAGCATCAATATCTGCCATAGAAAAATAAAACTTTCAGGTCATGAATGTATAAGTTCAGTTATCCTAACAATTTGCAATCCCTTCTGATCCATTTAGGCAGAATAAAAGAATAGGCGGAATTACTTTTAGAACAACTACAATATATACTCATTAGGCCATGGCTTATTCTAAATTGCTTTACTTTAGCTCAAACTTGAAATAAAAAAATGAATCACTCTTCTTATTTGAAATATTACTACCTATGCAATCCTGTACATTATAGATGAAGTAACTATGCCCAACTATTAAAAAAAGAAAAAGAAAAATTTCTACTGATAAGGATTTAAAAAAAGACAAAAAAGAAATTTGATAAGAAGCCTTTTTAACTATTTTTTTTCATATATTTTGTTTCTAAAAAATAGATTATTGTTTACTAATATTTACTTTTAAAATATTTTTTTTATTTTTTGTTAAATAATAAATATATTTGCTACTTACATTTTCATCTTTTTTTTAATCTGGCTTTTATCTTACTTGTCTAAAAAAATAATCACCATTGGTTTTATCATTTGATCTTAGCTCCATTGCCCCATTTTGATCATTGTACACTAATACTTTAGTTTACATCAGAAATATCAGGACATATACATGACTGTTATGAGCCACATATTTGCATGTTAGAATTGATTATCTTTCATTGAGTTTAGAATTTTGAGAAAATAAAATATTAAATCTAAAAAAAACATGTTTGCAGAAAAAAGATAATTGTTAAGTTGATGTGAAAATTTAATGATTTTTATTCAATTTATTTTTCTTTTTGTTTTTCATTGTCTTTGATTTTTCTTTTGATAAAAATTTTGTACTAAGCCATAACAATAAAGTATTGGCAAAGGTGAAAAGAAAAGAAAAGAAATAAACAAAGACACTTTCTTTTGTTGAAATTTTTTCAATAGCATTTTCTCTAGCTTTGGATATCAGTAAAATAACTTCTCAATCAATATCAAGTTGCAAAAAATTCCAAACTTTACTATTATTTATTGAACTTTATTCTCTTGGTCAGTTCTTAATTGTATTTATTTATCTATTAACTATTTTTATATTTTGGTTGGGGAGAGAAAATCAAACAAAAAATTGTCTGCATTCTAGAGTCTCTGTGTGTAAACTGTGTGTATATAACTCTTGGCAAATTTTTAGGCAAGCTGTGAAAAATTCTCCATTTCAACCGAGTTTTATAATAAGATAATCACAATTTTTAATTCTTAAAGATTTTGAGGCTGTTACCTTAATGGTCGAACTTGTCGTTTTGTTGGTGAAATCATGTCAAAAGTCATCTTATTACCTTATGAATAAACAAAAACTTTAAAACTATTTCATTTTTAGATTAACTTATATATTTAGACACAGATCAACTGAATTGTTCCACTTTTTTGAAAAACCAGCTACATCAACTTCTAGATCATGTGATACATTTTGTGATAACTTGTGATAACATTAACTAAAAGCCAATCATAAATAGAAAAAACAGAATTCTGATCCTAATTTATGTCCTGCCATCCAGTAATGTCATAAATGATTATAACCAAAATATCAGCCAATTTCTTTGTTTAAATAAAGTTGAAAGTGTGTAAAAAAAATCACATAAAAAGTGGAAGAAATTAAATATTTGATAGACATATTGGACTGGAAGACTTAATTTGGCAGCAAAGCTATTTTAAGTTTATTTAAAAACAAAACAAAAAACAAATATTGTCATTAATAATTCAATTTGGCTTATAAATATTTATTGGAATGCAAAAAAGGCAATTCAATGTTAATGATTGTTCATGAATAATAATATTACAAAAATTAACAATAATTTACTTTAAAGCATTAAAATATTGGTGTTCTTAGAAATAAATCAAGTTCAGTTCTACTGTAAATCATCTAAAAAATAATTATAAATATCAGCTTGCAGATGTATGTGCCCTGTGTGTAAAAGTATCTAAATTTTCATAAGAAGATATCGAAAAGGATTTACAAAGCAAATCAAGCTGAAATGAGGAGGCATATAAAAAATATTAGTTACTTTTTTATTTTACAATTATTTTCATATTTTTATTCATTTTATAGAGTGATGAATATTTTCAAGTGTAAAGAGATTTCATGAGCAGCCTGTATAACTATCTTTCTGTGATTTCAATACTTATTGCTTTTGTGTTTTTTTTAATCACTTTTAAACATCATTACAGATGATGCCAATTATTTTTCAATCATTAGGAAAATAATTTTTTGAAATTGCAACATAGTAAAGGTTTTTACACACATAGATACCAATCTCCATTATAATGAAATATAAAAGAAATTAAGTTAAAAAAAATTTAGTGAATTGTAGTTGAGGATGAAGAGCCATTCAAGAGATTATTTTCAAATAACTCAATATAAAAATCTGTAACTTTACATAATTATAAAAGTTAAGTTATATCAACACTCTGTTAATAACTTACCCTACTAATGCATCCACATAGAATAACAATTTTTAAACAGCACTAAATCTCATCAATTTTATTTCACTGTATAATAATTGTATTTATTTTATACTAGCAGCCCTTGATCTGACATTGCCTGAGTATTTATGGGCAATGTCTAATTATAAAGCGTTCTTCTAGCTTTTTTTTGCAAAAGCAACATAATTGAGTTCACCAGATGGATAATATTTGGAACTGGTTTACCTAAATTTTTTAATAAAATCAAATAAGAGAGATTCCTGAAATCTAAGACACGTAGAGAAAGAAAAGAGGGAATGAGAGAGAGAGGGAATGAGATCGTTTTGGAACAATTAGGGGTAGCGTCTGATCTTACTGAGAAAACTTTTTGCCGATCAATTGAAAAATGGGGTATTTTTGGCAAAAGAACCCTGATTTAATGTCCATGTACCACATCGGCTTAAAATAGATGTTTTCAAAAATTCTTTTATGACAATCAATGTAGACCACGCCAAGCATCTGTGTGTAAAGTTTCAACCAAATTGGTGCAACACAACCCACAGATGTAAAAAATTGGGGTAAAAAGAGATGCTAAAAAATACAATGCTGATTTTTTCAAAGTGTTGATGCCATGCAAAAAAGAGTTGGGTCGAAAAAAAAAGATCCAATGTTTGGTCAAATATCATTAAAAACTGTCGTTAAAAGTGACGTGGGTGTGCAAAGAAAGAGAATCGCTCAGAAAACGCTGGGTTAAAGACAAAACTATGATCTTCATGGTTGACCCTAACCGAAATGACCTGGTGGGTCCAGAATTAGGTGTGCATTCATGATCTCTGAGTCTATCAAAGCCTGCGAAAAAACCCTAGAGACACTATTTATCCAGACCATTTTATTTATAGGTAGAGATAGAGATATTAGAACATAGTTTGCCCCCATCAAATTAATCTCTCAAAATTTCAAATGGAATGATAACCCAGTATTTGAGTATAGTTGTCCCGAACAAACAACATTACATTTTTATATATATAGATAAACACTATTATTGCAGCTATTGTGTGTCTAGAGAATGGCATTTCATTGTAAATAAATTTTAGAACAAGGTTCTAATTTTATTGAAAATTCTAAGAAAATCTGTATTAACACTTAAATGCTTTCTAAAACAGATATAAAATAAATAGAAATAAGATAAATAGAAATAAGATACTTTGCATGTTAAGCATTCTTATAGATTCTTATATTTCTTTTGTTACTTTGTCTTACAATTTTTGTTTGTCAAGATTTCAATATAAAAATATCCAAATTGGAAATTAAATGTCCCCAAGAACTATCCCCATGGAAAATTATTTTAGTAAAAGCTTATTAGTATCTTAACTAGAAATAATCAAAATGTTTTATATTTTATACCTTCTTTAGGTAGAGCCTGAGAATATGCCAGCTGCTCTTCTGCAATGTAAAAATTCCTCTGAAAAATCTTTTAACAAAATGGTATTTTTCACTGAATATTCTTCTTTGCAGAATGTTTTGACAAAATTATATTTTTGTATATACTATTTCTATATAAGTGTTTTAACAAAACAAAATATTTCTACAAAAGACAATTTTATTCAGCATTAAATACCCAAATAAAATTTAAGGAGCCATGAATTAAAACAACTATATTTTTCAGAAGTCTAAATACATTTTGAATTGAAATGAAATTTTTTCAAACACAATTAATGAAATCTTAGAGTCTTTAAAATGTGATTATTCTCAAGTTCTTGCTTTTAAAAATTTCATGGTAAAAATATTTAGATTGGAAATTAGATTTCTCCTTTAATTAACCTTATAAGAGATTATATAAGATAAAACATTTGTATATTTATATTGAAGATATTCATAGTTTTTGATAATTTTTCATACACCCTGATGGTGTGGCTTTAGAATATGCAAACTTTTCTACTGTAATGTTTATGACATTAAAAACTCCTGTATCCCACTCATAACATAAAACAATAATATCTGTATTAAATTCACAGAAAAATATTATCTCAAATGATTCAACAAATAACAAATAGAATTTTTCAAAATTTGTTTCACTATAAAGACTGTTTTGACTAAACTAGATGTTTTACCAATTGTTTCTCTATGCAGAACAATTAAATAAAACCAATTTTTTATCAATATTATCATTTCTATGAATATTTAATTAAACATTACATTTTTCTATGAACAACACTTTGTAAAATTGATGTGCCATAAAATTGATGTGCCATAAAACATCAAGCAACTTTTTTTAAACTAGATTCCAGTGTAGATTGTCAGAGAAGAATGGATTAGATCTGCTATAAAGTGAACAATATTTGAAAAATGTTTGCTACTTAAAGATTATCCTATATAAAAATAAATAGTTAAGTTATTCCTAGGAATGATTTAAAGAAAAATGAACATTTTTTAAGCCTTTTTTATGATTAATATATCAAATAATAAGTGGGGACATGCAAAAATATTTTTTTTCCTTTACATATTTATAATAAATGAGTTAATTTATTATGAATGTCAATGAGTTATTTGGAATTAACAAAACCTGTTTATTTTTTAAGTTTTACATTTTATTTTACAAATGGAAAATGAAAGAAATCTCATTCTACTAAATTGTTCTCATATTTTCAATGGTTTTGTTTGTTTTTAATAAGATAATGATTCAAATATTCTCATAATTAGATTTAGGGATAGAAACCATAAAATGAATGAAAATGAAAGCTTAGATTGGATAAATATTCTAAACAAGAAATATTAATCAAATTACAATGGACTTTTTCTCTTCACAAAATACTATTGTCTTGTTTTGATAAAATATTTAATGCCAAACAAATTGATTAGCTCTTTGTCATAATTTCCTTGTCTTATTTGCCGTTTTCCGCTAAGTTAATCAAATTTTCTCAAGTGTTAGTTTATGCTAAATAATTATGCCACTTTTTTAAAAAAGATTTTATGAGTGTCTGAAGAGACATTTTTCTGAAAGATAGCAATTAAAATTAAACTCATTTAAATACAAGTTAAAAAAAGCAATTTAAACATACTACAGATGTTTAATCAAATAGATTTAATATTGCATTAGATGTTAAATTTAAATTATAATCTAAAAGCTTGTTTTAAAAAATAACTATCAATATTTGTTGGGCTGGCACCTGTACAGATTCTGACTATGCACTATTTCTGATGCCATGTCCAGTTACCAGTTTCTGCTTTTCCAGTCGGTTGGAGCCCAATACTCAGAGAGAGATCTTAATATTTCTATGTCCTTCAGCTTGAGCAGAGATATTACTCAACTTATTTCCTGTATTTTCATAATATATTATTTTATTTCAGTGTTTCCAAGTCTTCTCGTCATTTCTTTCAATGTTTCACACCGCAATAAATATATTTCTTTATCCTTTAATTTTTTTGTTTCTTTATAAATAAAAAAGTTTCCCTATATCGTTTTTTAAAGATATGGATATCTAGACTTTACATAAAAATAAAGAACAATAATGTCTTAAATTATAATTAGATTTTACTAAGCTTCAAACTTATAAAATATGTAGAAATTGAATAATTTACATGAAAAATTTATTTCAGAAATATATTATTATTGATATTTCTCATACAACCACCCAAAAATTCCTGTATAAAATCTTAAGCAAGCATTTACTGAATGTAAAAGTTGGAAAATTAAAAATTATATGCAAGTGTATACGCATATTTTAATTTTTACAGGTTTGATTGAAAAGAACATACATCTTCTTTATGTTTAGTTTTTTCTTTATGTATTTACATCAATCAAACATGTATGATTGAAAACAAATTTAATCAAACTTGTGTGAATAAAAATATTCTGCATTAGTAAACATATTTCACATATATACATATATATACATATATATATGTACATATATATTCTGGAATTGTTATATACGAGTTCAAATCCCATTCAAAGCCATCACATTCACTTTCAACTGCCATAGGCAGATGAGGCTTGTTAACTTTGGAAAGTAACTCATCTACGTGAAGGACAACACTGATTGCAAAAAGTCCAGGAATGTAATGAATACGTAAAACTAGCCTTGTGCCTAACTTGGTTTGGTGCATGACCAAGAATATATCATATATATATATATATATATATATATATAAAACTGTAGAGTAAGGTTACCAATATTTATAATCAAAGTGCTCAATATCATTGATAGAGCGTGTGTAGTAGATAAGTAGATAGACAGTCACCGAAGGCTATAGACTCCGTGTCTACGCTTATCTACTATATATACATATATATATATATATATATATTATGTACACATATACGTATGCATTTATTGTAAATTGAGTTTTAGAATTAATTTTATAAGAATTTGTCAGTAGATCATGCCATCACAAAAGATTGAACTTGTATAATTAATGTCTATAAACCAGTGACTTGCCAACTTCACCAGACTTTCCAGCCAGAAGACAATTCTTGGCTAATTTTTGTCATACTGATAAATTGAAAATTGGTATCATTACTGATGAATACTAATAAGGATGAAACAATCCTTTAAGCACTTACAAATGTATTAATGTTATTCATTAATTTAAGTAACCAAATATGGTGTCAGAATAATAAATCCATTATAATTCTTTCATATTACAGTTTCTTTTTATATCCTAATTGAAAACAGAAAAGGATATAAGCATATATTCAAATTTTTTTCTATTAGACGGAATTTTTTTGTCAATATATATTTTTGACAAGCTATGTCCTCAAAAATTTGAACATATACTCTGTGGGCTAGTTGAGATACGTGTGATAGGAAATATTTAATGAGACTAAATATGTGCATATACATCTATACACATATATACATTTATTTCTTACACATACTAATATATATACAAAGATAGATAGATAGATAGATAGATAGATAGATAGATAGATAGATAGATAGATATACATTCACATCTAATCCTATGCACTATTTTTCCTTCTATACAACATTTGCAATGTAAAGTCTTTTCTTTCCTAAAATTTTTTTTACTTTCTTCCCAATTATGTCAGAATGACCAACGGATTTAATCTTGGTTATTATCCTTCTGTGGTGGGCACAGATCTCAAACAAATTGCATGGGCCAAAGCCTTTCATAAAATTGGTTTCATTACTTTGAATCAAGGAAAAGATCTGATTGGCATCATCATGTCTTGGACAGCAGCAAAGTTCATCCGGCCGAGACATTCTGGATGAAGAGACTGCAACACCTGATTAAACAAAGAAAAGTGTCCTTAATCCAAATGGCCGCCATTTCCAAGAATATCATAACGGAGCCTTGTCTCTACCCAAATTTCTTAATGAATAAATAGATTTCTATTATCAGAAGTTTTAGATACTACCCTACTCTTATCTAAAGATATTTAAGATAGATTCTTAAATCCTTTGGAAAACTTTGCCTGTTAAACTTGAAAAGTCCTAATTTTATTTCATAGATTGTGAATTTTCGATAATTTGATGAATTCTAAAATTTTACAAAACTATGAATCCAAAAGTGGTTATTTTTGCCTTCACATAAGCAGTAGAAGGCTTTAAATAATTCTAACTTTCTGAACACACTATTACTGTTAACTTATGCTTCTATATGAGATAATAAAAGTATAGTGGCAGAATTAAACTTCCATATGTGTTTCTTATTGTAAACCATTGCTAGTAATGGTTCTTTTGGCTCTTGACTGCAACCAGATAATAACAGCTATTTTGGCATTAAAGTCTTTCAACATCAGAACCAGAACTGAACTATGTGCTTTCTAACATTTGACAATATTCTTGCATTCAAATTTATGAGCTAGCAGTTCAATTCCTTTAGTTTATGTAATAAATCAAGATGCTAACAGTTTATAATTACAAGAACCTCTACAAAAATAGATTCTTATTTTCTTTTGTTGTCCATACAATCTTGTAAAAGCAGGTGATACACTAAAAATGCTCAGACTCCACACTGTCTATCTGTAACATATTCTGTCTTATTTATTTATGGAAAATATCAAATCATCTGAATTGAAACAGATGTGACTAATTGTCTTCATTGAGATAAAATAATTTCTAGTCACTCTGTGAAATCAGATAAATGAAAAAGAAATCAAGTGAATATATTCTAATTTATCTTTAAGATTTATAGATAATTGTTACTTTCACACTTTCACTCAAAATAAAAAAAATAAAAATTAACATTTTTAAAGCAAGACCAGAGATCTTTTGGACAATAATAGAGATTATCATTTCATCATCAAAACTATTCCTTCTAGCCCTCTCTTGAAGAAGCATCTTTTTTGGTCGATTGATTTGTAAGTAAAAAGCAATGTCTTGGTGGTGAGAGATTGGATTTTGAATCATAATATGCAAATTCAAGTTCTAGTTACTTTGTAACATTTACTTTAGTGCCAATTTCTATGGAAAATTAATGAATCCCCTCACTTACCAAGCTATGGGTTAAATAGTGCAATCTGTAACAGAAGCAAAGCATTTTTAGAGAAAACTGATTCTCAGAAATAAATGAGCGTAAAAGTTTATATGCCATCAAACAAAATAGCCTAAATATTCATATTTAATTTTTTTTTTTTTTAAGATTAGACTTATTGGGATTATATTTAGTGAACTATGAGTAATAGTGTGAAACACTATGTGACCTACAATATATATTGAAGAAAAAAAAGTCAAATGCCATTACTCCCCTGAATATCATACATTTTTTCCCATTTTCACATTTGCAAGAATCAAATAACAGCAACACAAGTTGTGATAAAACCATCATCAATGGTAGTGATATTGTCATAGTAAATAAAAAGTCGAGTTGTAATTGGTTGGATTTAGAGACAAAGCTAGCCAAAATTGCAGTGTCCAATTCATGAAATAAGATTGAAATAACAAATTAATTAGTGCAACCAAATTTTGTTTAGAAAAATTCAGAGATAAATTTGTTATCATTTTATAAATTATTTATTTCAAAAAATTACACCCACTGCCTGCTTATAATGGCCTTCAAAAGTGATAATAACACAGACTATAATTTTCATAAATTGTTTCATTTTTTATACACATACTTTTCATAAACTCTGATTAGCATATATAATACATTATTATCATATAAAATGTTTCATAAATGGTTGTTTGTATCAAACATTTATTAAATGAGACCAAAATTACTTAATATCTTCTTCATTTTTTTAACAATTTCAAAATAATTTTTCATTGTGTATTGTGAGGAATATTTTCAAGTGTAAGAGATTTTGTGAATAAATTTTATTATCATTCTTCAAATTAAGATATAAGGATTATAAGTATTATCATAATTCTCAGCATATATTTGAAAATTTTGTTCTTAGGTTTCATACAAAGTATGAGAAAAAAAGAAAACGATTCACAAACAGTTTGTAATTAATGATGGAATATGAACCTAAAACTTTAATTCTAGTATATTTTGTTATATATATTCTTATAGGGATGTTAATCATAATTTTTATGTGATCTAACCTACCAACATTGCAATCAGGCTAAATCATTTGGAATTTCTAGCTCAATGTGAATTTAATATTATTTGTAAATTTCAAAATACTATTAATTTTTAGTTTAGTAAAATCGATAAGAAGTATATCTAAGATTAATATTGTTGTTGATTTTTTTCAAAACTTTAAACTTATAAATGATTAGAAGTTTTTCATCATTAGCACTAAAACTTTTAAAGAGAGTTCCTTTTCTAAAAAATGTCTATAGTATTTTTGTCAAAAAGTTGTGAAATATACAGATTGTGTATCACTACAGTTATCCATACCTATTAAAGTAAGATTTTTGTGGATAGTTGAAAGCTAAAATGATAAAGAAAAATGTGTCTCATTTAAAGTTGATAATTCATTCGAATGTTCAAAAATATTTTAAATTACTTGAAGGTCTTGAATTTATTTTAAAATTGAAAATGGTTTTTGGTTTGTTAGATTTGTTTTCTTCTTTTCTTTTGATTTTCATTTCTAGAATATCAAGTAATGAAAATTCAACTTAGGTCTTGATTATTCATTGCATATCACTTAAGTTTGACCAAACTTGGACCAGACATTAAATTTTCATGAAATATTCATGCCTAAGTCTTTTGCTTCAAAATGTAAAATTAAGGAAAGTTATGTTTGGACAAAAAGTTCTATTCATTTTGATATTGCATCAGTAAAGGTAAATTAAAATTTTGAAAATTTTAAAATCAAAATATTATAATTTACTAAGAGGATTTTTATTTTTCATACCATCATAGTTTATGAATCTATGACTTTTATTTAACATCAGTAATACATTGATAATTCCACAACTTGGTTAAAGAAAAACAGATAAATAAAGATAAAGAAATTGAAAATTATATAAATCAACACATACTACTAATTACGAGGTTCATTCCAAAAGTAATACCTCCTATTTTTTATTAGATGAGTTTTTATTATAATCTTTATTTAAGTAATTTGGATATCTATTCTCATCTTCAGTGTTATTTTCCCAGCATATCATTTGATATACCTTTGCCCTTCCCCAGATATTCCACAAACTTATGAACTCAGGCACCTTGTCAAAGCTGTGAACATAACCCTAAATTACTCTATAAGCATTATCTGGTACTATTTTGAGCTATATTACATAGTCTTTAGTTACATTTGCCTGAAATCAAGATTTAACTCATTACTTCCAGGTTAATGTCACTTAGAAATTGTATAAACCAACTACTAGTACAACCACATTGGATATTCACTTATCTTAAGATATTTTAAATAATTGCATACAAATTTTGCAAGTTACATTTTGGAGATTATAATTATTACTGATATGAAAAAATATTTTTATGATATTATAGGAATTAAAAAACCTATAAACTTTTTCATGATCATTTAAATGGTAGGGGCCTGATGCTTAGTTCTTTTGGTGTTTTTTTTTTTCATTCCTTCTTTTCAACTCTTTTGAATGTCTGTGGCCAAGAATGAAGCCATAACTAAAAAAGGAGAAAAGAAAAGAAAATAACTTGTTTATAACCAATAGCTCATTATAAAAAAAAGGGCCAGTCAATAATTTTAGAATGTCATAGCAGTTACCTTTTAGTTTGGCTGCTTCTCAATTATTTCCAGCTCACATGGTTAGTTTTTGCAGTAATAGAATTGATCTAACTGGAATGTTCAGAAAATTGACCACCAATGACCATGTTCTAAACCAAACCTACAAAACATGTCCAAAAGACAGAGACACATCAAAGACAAAGAATTAGTTTTACTAATATAGAATTTGGCCATTTATGTCTTTCATAATCATTTAATGCTAGAACTATTCTGCTTGAACAATTTATATTTTATCTGTCCATTCAAATTGTATGGAGAACCATCTCTCTTATCATAATGACCAATTTATATTTGTTTATGTCACACTCTGAAGATTAGAAGTGAAATCATGTAGCCCACATGGGGAATCAAACCCCAGACCTTCAGATTTCATTCATTATTTTTATCTTAAAAGTCTGATACTATACCAACTTACAGAAGATACATTTTTTTCATAATCATAATTCCCTCAAACAAATACATTTTCCTATTCTATTTATTTATTCAGACTATTTCATCAATTTTTGTGATATTAAAACCCATTATTAAGCTGACACCTCTCTTCTTTGTCAATTTTTATAATGACAAGGCTGGATTTGCATTGACACTTCTGTTGAGATCAGCTAAGAAGCGAGGTGTTAGAATTTGGTCACTTCTGGGCTTGTGAGCAGCACATTTGTCTTCGTCAGTTTCATCAAAACGTTTACAAACATCATAAATAGTTTTTCTGGGCTATTTTAGCATCCATATTATGGCACTAGGAGTGTGACTCGTGCCACAAAGTTGCATATGGCTGAATTTTTGGCTTGTTCCATTGCTTAATATTTATTGCATGAGTGCTAGTATATAACTAGCTGAATTAGTAGACAAATGTAAGTATCTAGAAACAATCAGAAGTGAAATTAGTTAATTTTTAAGTACTTAAAACCTCTTCAAAGTTTGTGCGAATTTACCTGTTAGACCCTGTAGAAGGAATAAAGTGGAAATTAAAAGGCAGGAATTTTCTTAGATGTAGAAATTACTCAGTGTTATTCCTTTCTTTTTTTAACAGTAAAATCAGTAATTTACAACAAATCTATATTCTATTCAAATAGCATTGGAGCATGTATTTTCTTTAACCCACTAAATTCATAACAATAAATCTTTTTGATCTGAACAACCATGAAATAAAAAAATTATAAAGTGGTCAGCTTGATCTCTATGACATAAGAATATATGAGTTGCAAATAAAAGATGGCCATTTCATTTGGCTGGCTGAATTGTACTCAGATACACTTTGAATTGTGTACTAATATCTATTTAGAACCATGGCTATCGAAGTAGTATCATGCTATAAGACAAAGTCACAAGAACTTTGAATCGATTGAAACTAAAAGGAAATCAAATCCCATTGCTAGATAATTCCTGTTTAACTAACCTATGGTATGGTTGGATTCACTTTTTCATATGAGGCTAATAATTTGATGTAAGTTTATAATCGCCTTTATATCTATAAAGATAAGAAGACTTTGCAGTTTGCTAAATTGAATATGTTGTTAGAATACTTCAGTTAGTGATAAAGATGAAGAATTCTACATTCTGGATTTCTTATCAGAATATATCAGATGAAATCTATTCTTGTTCTGTTGCAATGATTCTCAGTTGAATACTTATTAGGGAGGTACTCATTTATGATTTTCTAAATCTATCTGAGTAAATTATAGATTGCCATTTCAGCAGAGATATTGTATTTTAATAAATTAGTGTCCTTTGATAGTGGTGATATACACCCCAACTGATTGCTTGGTAATAAGGAACTTTGAGTCTAGAACAGGCTTCATGAGCCATTAGGCTTAAAATCAAACTGATGCATTTGAATTGACTTTCCTCCTGAAAAAAAAACAATTGTGCACTTGTTTTGCATGCAAAACATTCTTGAAAGTAAAGCATGGCTGCTTTCATCACAATAACTTTAAGAAGACAATTACATATTTACAAATGACACCAACAACTACCCTCTTTCAGAGTGTGTATAAAAAACCCTCAAAATTATGTTAGAATAGAAGGATAAATGTTTTGATTAGATGATCATTGAGACTTTGTGGAATACTTTCAAAACCAAAGAATAGTTGATATAGAATTGTTGTAATAGTTGGGAAATTTGTAACTGAAATTCCTGCCTGAGGGTTTTGAATGCAGATATATTCTAATCATGTTTCTACTAAGAGAACTTGCATCTAAGATAAGTTTTTTATCCTTTTGGTTATAAAAAAATATTATTCATTTTTTATCAAGACATTTTTTGTCTCCAAGAGAATCAGGAGCAAAAAGTAAAGTTTTTCACTATTACTCATAGAACAAATATTTTTCTTTTCTACAAACTGAAATTAGTAAATTAAATGTAGACTTCTTATCACTTCTTTTCATTATTCTATGCGTATGTTTCTCCAACTTCCAAAATTCCATTCTACTTACAATGTCAACTGATTCATTATTGAGCCTACTTTAAAATCATAATCATTATGATCACCAATACCTCCATCATTATCCTCACTAACATCTCCATTAAATGACAAACAATTCATTAGCATTAGCATTATCTCAACTAACCCCTGTGTACAGCTTTCTTGCAGGTCAATATTTTTTTAATTTTGAAATTGCTATGAAACGCAGAGAAAGGACATTTTGTACACTGGTAGAACATAACAATGAGCCTTATTTCGCTGAAAATTATGCTAATTTTTCGATTTGCTTGTTTACCAAAAATATTGCAACAAAGCTAAATCATGAATAAAAATTTTAATTAAACTAAGATTTTAAAGTAGTATTAATCCTTATAGCTCCATGAATTAAGCACAAATGTTCAAAACAAGATTTGACATTACACCGTTGTTAACTAAGATTCATGTAAAAATTTATTAAATTAAATGTAAGTGAAATTGATCTGTTCTTCCGGGTTCTTTTCAGGCATACTGATTTTTTGTTTGAGATTATTGTAATTATATATCCAGTCAAGCACAGAAGTGTAATTTCGCAAAAGAGCATGTTAATATACACTATGGCAGTTTGCCCTGCCATTACAGCCACTAGACTACAGGTATTTTTTAGAGTTTTTTTTCTTTTAAACACACTATTTGCCAGAACTCACAAGTGGTTTCTGCCCAAGTTTTTTTAATCAGTTTTGTCCTTCATAAATACCTGTTGCTCTTTCAATTTTGCCAGAGCAATCAAAAGTGAATATTAGGGTTTAACGGGGATTTGAACCCATGCAATATGATTCCAAAATACAAGTATTTAACCACTCATCCTCTGGAAATGTTTTTTTTTGCAATATTGTATGAGTTATTCATTTTGATAATAGATTCTTAAGATATATGGAAAATGAGGAATGAATTAATGGCTTGATTTTGATTTTGTCTTTTTCTTTCATTTCAGGTAAGTTGACTCTGCAGACAGAAAAAAAATATGGATGCAAAGACTTTCTGGCTGTTTGTAAGTGCAATGTATACATACTAATCGATAGTTTTGATCCTTCTGGATATATAATACAAATCAATATTTTATTCTATATGATCTAAAAGAAAAGAGAAGAAAAAAAGGAATAGAAACTCAAATAAAATTCTGTCTTTTAGGGTTGAGATTTCTTTTCAAAGTTTTCAGACATAACTGTGAAATTGATCTTATGTTTCTCTGTGTCACTGTCAGAATATAGGTCAGTGCTTATTTTGTAATCATGATATCATTACACTAACAGATTTATGTGGGTAGTTTCTAGTAGAAAGATTCTAGTGTATTCAAGAATACAAAGAGGATATTATTCAGTATTGTAAATTTAGTAATCTCCATAATTACCTGTCTTCTATTAACTATCTAAAAGTAAAAATATGCCATGATATTTTTCACTGCAAATGAATCAATAGTTGCATGTTCAAATCAAATCTGTGTGATAATTATCCCATATTTTTGTGTTAGTAGTTATCAGAAGAATCCATGTGGGTATTTTTGCTAAAATAAACTAAACAGTATACATTGAACAGTGTAATATATAATAGTAGTGTTCACCTTGAACAATGGATTGGCATTCAGAATTTGGAATCATAATATGCAAGTTTTAACCCTACTCGTTAATTGGAAAAAGTATGAATCACAATACTCCCTCAAGCTATGGATTAAATTGTGAATCTGGTATCATTAATAAAAGCTGTGTTTACAAAAGAACATTTGTCAAGAATGATTGTTCTTGGCATTAAATGACCAAAAAAAGTTGATATGCCATAAAACAAACTAAGAAAACAAATAAATTAATAATATACAATAAAAAGGCCGACTAAATAGAATTCATGGAAATGTCAACTTTTAAAAGAAGTTACATTATTATAACTATTTTTCGTTTGGTTGGTTGCTTGCTTTATGTTTAATGGCATATCAAACTTATCATTAATTTAATGCCAAAATCAATCATTCCTGATTAACATCTTTCTTACATCAGTACATTCTTTGAGTAACATTAGTTGGACCATAGCCTTTCCAAAATGTATTAGCCCAAATGAAAATGTAAAAAAGTGAGTGAGATTTGAACTTGAATATTAAGATTTGAAAAGTGTATCCACTGTGCCATGAGGACTTCATTTTTTATTTTCCACTTGTCATCAAATGTCTTACTTGTTCCAGGTGTCTGTATTATTTTTATTGTCTCAAGAAATTCTGTACAGTTAAAAGCATTTGGATTATTAAGCTTTGTATAGCACAAAGGTCAAGAGTTGGTAAGACAAGAGAAATCACACAATATTTGTGTCAGTCTTCTCATTGGATCTCACTTTCTTGGATTGACTCTGAAAGACTGAAGGCATGTGATAGTTGTGCTCTGCAGATGGATCCTCAGTGGCTAGTGGTTAAGTAGGGCCATATTAGGAAAAGTAGTTCAAAACTAAAATGTCAATCATTTAGATGAGTAATCATAAACTTAATTGTTATTTTGCTTGTACATTGTCTGAACACCTATTCGAAACCTCATAGAACTGGCCACTTGACACAAAAAGCATCTACCACCTCATGAAGAAACAAGGAAGTCTCGATTATGATTTTGAACAAATAAGTAAATCTCTACAAACTACAATTTACTACAAAAATACTCTTTTGCAACATTTAAATTTGATGAAGCAAAAACTATCCGATATATGCAAAAAAAAATCAAAGCAGCAAAAAATACATGTAAAATAATAATATGGAAATTTATTCAGAAAACACTGACACATGTTTCAGCAAAGAAACTTTCATATTTCACTGACAAAATTGAAATCAATATGCAATAAAAAATACTCCAATTTTGTAATTTTCCAGGTGAGTCAGATTATTATTGTTGCTTTGAATCTACAAGAAATTGTAATGCTGAAAAAATGTCAAACTAAGCTTAGCATTTTTGCAAAAATGGATTTAAACTTAGACATTCTGTTTTAAACATTCATCTCATCCTTAAATTGTTTGATTTGTATTGGTAGTTATTTGTTTTACTACTGCCGTTACTTTTCTCTCTCAATAAAAAGCAAGTTGTTTTTATTGCTTTAAACTTACCTTTAACTGATGTCAGCACAAACGCTGTATTTAATGCGTTGAAAAATCATTATTTTCAACATGGAACTATTACACAACCTTTTAGACAAACATACAACAAGCAGAAAGAGAAGCAATAGTAGAAGATAATCATAAGATAGTCTTCAGATATGATATATGATACATACTTAGTTGAGAACCAAGTTAGGCACAAGGCCATTTTTATGTGCCCATCACATTCCAGGACTTTTTTGAATCAGTGTTGTTCTCCCCCTAGAAGTGTTACTCTCATTGAGTTGATGGGCTTCATTTACCCAGATTTTTCAAATCAGTGTTACCCTTACATCTAGATAAGTTACTGCCCTGAGTTAATAAGCCTCATCTGCCTGAGACAACTGAAAGGGAATGTAAGGGTTTTAACTCTAATTTGAACACATATAATACAATTCCAGAGTCTAAGCTTTTACCACTACTCCACCTCCGCTACCTGTAGTATTCAGTATTTATATATATTAGTTGATGAAACAGTTTAGAAGAAAAAAAAAATCCATTAAAACAACTCAAAGCCATTGAACAAAACCATGTTTCTAATCATTCAATGAATTTAGAAGTTGATATGCTATTAAAATAGCCCCTGTAATGAATAAAAGGAATTGAGTTTCTACATTTCTAAATATCTCTCTGAAGTTGAGGGTTTCAAGGACAATAATATCTAAAAATTTAGTTTAAAAACTTAACATGCCTACCCAATCATAGTTAATGTAATGAGAACAGTTTACTTCTGTGAATTAAATATAGGCTAAAGTTCAAAGTTCTATTGAGACATCTGATTATAACA
Organism: Xipholeptos notoides; assembly: GCA_036873565.1. Lineage (NCBI taxonomy): Eukaryota > Metazoa > Mollusca > Cephalopoda > Idiosepiidae > Xipholeptos > Xipholeptos notoides. The sequence continues at coordinate 20,364 of JAYKTE010025657.1, forward strand.
TAAAGCTTTCTGAATTCAATCACCTGAAAATGGTCAAAAGGTTCATCAACCAAAGCTTATTGAAGGTAACAAATAAATGATGAAGATAAACAGACAAAAAATAGGTGTACAAATTATTAAGCTTCATATCTAGGATTCTGAAAAAAAAACCTACTACAGTTTGATTCACATGTAGATAAAATTAGTTAATTACACCTCAGCAAAATTACTATCCATGTCATATATCTGGGTATATCCACTAAGAACACATGTGTTCGGTTCACTTGAGTTGCAAGGTTTATATTTCCAGTTACCTTTGTTCAACCAACAGATCTCACAGGTGTCTGCTGGAACTCAGCAGACAAAATCAAACTTTCTGGAAGTGTGGTACTATCGTCTAATGGACCCACACATTGTTTTACCCACACTGGTTCTAAAAGCCGTAGAAGAAATTACAACAAGTCTAGTTTTTCACTTTTACACACTTGTTTTTATTCCGTAAAAACAGTCTTCTTTGGAGAACAAGCGACAATTTCTAGTTGTAGTTACAAACACACCAACACCTTTATAACCCTGAATCTTAGATATTGTATCATATTGAAAACAGTCAATCCTCTAGAAATTTTTATTTCACCCTGAGCACAATTCAGTTCTGACTACAAAACAGACAAAATCAAACTTTGCAGCTGTGGTAAATATGCTATCTTGACACTGCTAGCTGTAATATGCCTTTCAAGCCAATATCCCTTGGTTTGATTTGAATGCATGTGACTGGCATGTACCTTTATAAAATGTTTATTTTCTATCCTTGTATATTATATTATATTATATTATATTATGTATCTATTTTATTTCATCTATTTATTTCATTTATAATTTATTTATTAGTAGTATTTTTTCTATTGATTTTATTTATCTATTTATTTATCTATTATATTATTCATTTTACAAAATTTTTATTTTCTATGGTTCAACTCAGAACCATTGCCAGAATCATCCTAGAATCTCTCCATTTTTCATCAATTTCTATTAATGCTCTAAAATATGTGAAGTTTTTTTTTAGTTTTTTTCTACCAATTAGATATGATTAGTTTCAAGATATTTTCTATATTTCCATTATGTGTTTTATACCAAGAGAAGATTTCATGTATGTGTATAATTGGTTTGTAAAAACAAAAAAGAATATAATTAGGTTGTTAAAATTTGACGAAATGACTTTAAGCAGAAACACTGCTTTCATTATTGATAAAAGAAAGAACGTCTAAGAGATTCCAATAAAAGACAATACAAAAGCAAAAGCAAAAAAATTACTCTAATTTAGAATACAAATAGAAACTTTCCAGAGTATGGCAAATTAAATTCAAAATGACATAAAATGAAATAATTGTAGCGCTGTTGTCCAATTTGAATAATTATTTTTTTAATCTTTTTTATGCAGCTGTTATTGAGTATTATTTATGTATTAATACAATAGCGTGTATGTTCAATGTGTTTCACACTTAGCAACAAACTTATCTCCCTTTAACGTAACTTTTAAATGTAACATTACTTAAACATAAATACGCATTAAAAGACAGGAACAGCTAACTGAAAAAGAAACGATTGATAGCAAAAACATAAACAAATCTTCTGTTTTAAGAAGAAAAATAAAACCAACAATAAATTTAAAGAAAAAAAGATAGATAAAACAAAATCAATCTAAAAACAATATGAACCAATTTAAAACAGTTTATGATTTCAACTTGGCTATTTTATTTTATAACTAACAGCCCTTGACCTGGCATTGCTTGGGTATCTATAGGCAATGTCTGATTATAAAGCGTTCTTCTAGCTTTTCTTGCCAAAGCAACATAATTTTGTTCACTACATGGATAATATTGAGAACAGGGTTTCGTTATATTGATAATATCAGTAAAGTTGATCGATATGTAAAATTTTACTATGATTCTTTAATAAAATCGAATGAGACGCCTGCAATCTAAGACAGAGAGGGAAAAGAGAGAATGAGAGAGAGAGAGAGGAGGAGATAAACAAAGGGGAATGATAAAAACATGATAAAAACAATTAAGTTATGTACAAAAAGAACTTCGAAATTCAGGAGAAAAATCCAGTGGACATTAAGTCAGGACCCAATTTTCAATTGAAATATCATGTAAAAAAATTATTTAGACAAACCCTATCTTTGTCTAATTCGTACAAAAATGTAGTCATTAAGTGGGGGATCAGTTTACAATATCTGCACAATAAAAAACTGAGCCCCAACTTAATATCCACATCTAAATTTTGTTCATAGTTTGAGGTATTTATAAAAGTGATGAGCCCATATTAATTGTAATTATACAAAATTTATATTTGTGAATTTTTGGATTGATACAAAAAATTGAAAAGAAACTGTTTACCACATAAAACTGTTCCAGAATGAACCCTCAAATAATTGCAGGACATTTTTTTTCAAATTTTATTTTGCAATCGGCACAGATCATTATTTTGCATCCTAGTGTGAAATTTTGGCAGAAGACAATAATTAATAATTAATAATAATAATTTCATTTTTTTAACTACCTATCCAAAAACATAATTTTAAATATGCATGTCATCTATTGTAAGAAATATAAACTAAAGACAATTAGAGAACTCAAGAAACAGAGAAAATTTGAAATTACTGCTGGGCAAGCAATATTAAGCTAATAATAGCTAAATGTGACTGGTTGAATGAAAATACTCAGGATTGCTTATAAACAATTAATCATGCCCATCCTGAGTAGACTAAAAATACTAAGGAAAAAAGGTAAAACTCATACCAGAAATGTCCCCATGTTTTTTTGTAATAAGCAGATTGCTAGAATAACATATCAACATTTACCCTTTGTGATACATATGGATAAATACACATAAAAAAGTAACATAGCAAAATGGAAAGTTGCACATGTATCAGAAGCATAGCTAAAGTGGAGTGAAAGAGATAGTTTGCTCCAGGTGGCAGTTTTAGACTCTTGCAAAAAGAAGAATAAAAAGAAAAAGTTTTTGTTGCTTTATCTTTGCCTGTTGAACTAATGTAAATGAATGAATCAAACTCTCACATAACTGTCAGTTTTAATGTATAGCATTTGTGTTTTTATTCTTTGGGACATTTTGTCTTTTCTCAGAGCTTTGATTGAATTTGGTTTTTGGGTGATGAACCAAGTTAGCAATTTAGTGTGATCAAATGTGCATCTCATGTCATCACAGTAACTGCAGTTTATAGCTTTTACTCCCTATGCAAAAAAGAATTCTTCAACTCATAATGCAGCTTCACTGGATTATTAAAATTTGTGAAGATACAGAGAAAGCAAGAAAGAGTGAATATAGTCTCCTTTAATTCTATATCTTTCTTCAATATCTCAAATGTAGCTTAATAGTGATACACTGATCCCATGAATGATCAGGGTGGGAGGAACACTGTCTTCTCTCTTTCACAGACTATCCTTTCATTATTTGTTTTACCATGTTTCCCACAATATCTCAACACTTAACTAAATTACCCATCTTTCTTAAAACACTCCTAACTCTTCTTATCTTCTATTTCACATCTCACCAGTACCATCTCAGAGAATTCATGGCCACATCAAAGCTAATAACTTTTTTTATCAGGTTAGTGACCTTGAATGTCTAATAGACGTGTCCACTTGAATTTATCAGGAAACTCATCTCTAAATGGCTTAGAAACTGGGGATGAAATTGTCTCTCTGAAAATCAGAAGTATCTCTTTTTTTTGGCAAGCTCATAACCAATAACGTAACACCTTGATGATTACGCAGATGCCTATCAAACTTTAAATTTTTTTTGGAATGTTAAAATAAAGTGAAATTAACTCAATTGTCAAGCATGAACTTCAGAAACAGTTTACCATTTGAAATTCACAAATGAAATTTTCACCAGTTAATAATTAAATAATGTACTTTACAAAGATATATTAACATGCACTTGCATCTATCTTTCTCTCTCTCTCTCTCTCTCTTTATATATATATATATATATATATATACATACATACATATACAAGGTATGTTCAAGTAATGAGAAAATGTCAGGAGAGATAATATTGATTTTCATAAGCATACAAAACTTTGTCCCCTTCAAAATGATGGCCTCTCGCATCTACACATTTCTTTATGCATCACTTCCAATCCTGAAAGACCTTCTCAAAGTCTTTCTTCGGTAATCCCTTCAGGTAATTTTGTGATGCCTCTTTCAGCTCCTCTAGCACTGTCTTTCATGCATGGAAACAGAAAGAAGTCGCATGGGGCTAGGTCAGGGCTGTAGAGTGGGTGTTGTACCACTTTCATTCCCCTGTCGGCCATCCAGGTGGTAATTAGTGTATTTTCAATACGTAATGACTTTGTTGAGATTCAGATCTTCGGTCAGAATTATCTCCACTGTGCCAATACTAATACTAACAGCTTCAGATATCTTTCTCACAGTTATCTGACAGTCTTGCATCACAAACCTTTGCACTTCCTCAATATTTTCCTCCTTGCGTGCACTGTTCAGTGCTCCAGATATGGGTTCATTTTCATTCATCAGAAAATGTTAAACCACTGATAGAAACTTGCTTGACTCATCTTTTCATTCCCATAGGCCTTTTTTAACATTCCCTAAGCTTTTTGTTTGGTTTTAAGTTTAACACAAAATTTGATGGCATAACGTTGTTCCTTGTTTCCCTGCATTGGCAAACCTGATCAAACTGGTTCAAAAACAAACACCACTGCACTCAAACCTAGAATGAGAGGAAGTTGTCATTAAATCATTTTGTAGACTATATGTATATGTATAC
>JAYKTE010025658.1:0-15474 GCA_036873565.1 Xipholeptos notoides
AGAAAAGAAGGAAGGAAAAAAAGGAGGAAAGAAAAAAGGAAGAAAATGATGAGGAGAAGGAGGAGAAGAAGGAGGAGAGGGGGGGATAAGGAGGAGGAGGGGACGTGGAGGAAAAATGGACGAAGAAGAAACACGTGTAAGGAAAAGGAATAAGAAAAGAAGAAATGTTGAAGTAAGGAAAAGAGAAGGAAAATAATGTGCAAAGGAAGAAGAAAAAGAAACGTTGAAAAAGAAAAGGAGCAAAAAAGGGTGAGGAGGAGGAAGAAGAAGAAGAAAAAAATGAGAAAGAAAAAATCAAGCTGAAGTAAAGATAATGATGGAGAAGAAAAACGAAGTAGTAGAAGAAAAAAGATGAAGGTCTGTAGTAATGCAGACATATATGAAGAAGGAAAAATTAAAGAAATTGGAGAAGAAGAGAAAAATGAAGAGAAGAAGAAAAAGAAAAAGAAAAAAGTTGGAGATAATGACGGAGAAAGGGAAAAATGAAGAAGAAAAAGAAGAAGAAGAAGAAGAAGAAGGAAAATAATATGAGAATATGTAGTAATGCTGATGTCTAAGAAGAAGGAAAAATGAAGGAAAAGAAAATTGAGGATAAAAACGAAGAGAAGAAAGAGAGGAAGAAAAAAAAGGGAAAAGTTGAAGTAAAGATAATGAAAAAGAAGGAGAGAAAAACACATTAAAAGGAGAAGAAGAAATAGAAGAAGAAGAAGAGGTGGAAGAAAAACAAGATAACAATGCTGAAATAAAAACCAAAGAAATAATGGAGAAGATAGAAAAATACTGGACAAAAAAACGGTCGATTATGAGAAAGTAGAAGGAAAAACGAGGTAAACGAACACCAGAAAAACGATGACGAAGAAAAGAAGAGAAAAGATGATGAAGGAAAAAAGTAATGGATAAGAGAAAAGAAGAAAAAGAAAATAGAAACACACCAGAAAAATGAAGAAGATAAGGCAAATATGACGATAAAGCAAAAGAAAAAGAAAGAAAGAGAAAGAAGAATAAAAACTAGAAGATAGAATAAAAGAAGACAAAGACAAGGAAAATAAAGTTTAAAATTTTTTAAAGTAAAGAAAGATTAACATAACAAAGTGACGGGAAAAAAATGAAAATGGTGGATAATGAATGATCTAAGAATATTACGAAGGTGAAAGAAAAATGCAAAAATAAACAATGATGAATAATGAAGAAGAAGAAGAAAGAGTAGAAGGTTATAAATTAAAAATATAACGAAGAAAAAGAAGGCGATTAAAAGCAACAGAAAAAAGAAAGACGTAAAATTTTGTGAATTAATAGAAAACAAAAACATATTCAAAAAGAACAAGTGAAAGGCGAGGAATGAGAAATGAAAAAACATAAAAGAAGTAAACGAAGAAAAAATCTACGAAAGAAAGAAAAAATGAATGAAAGAGAGATAGATAAAAAAGAAGAAAGTATATACAGAAAAATAAATAGGAATGAAAGAAAAAATAAATGAAAGAACGATAGATAAAAAAGAAGTATATATAGAAGAAAAGAACAGGAATGAAAGAAAACAGTGAATGAAAAAATATTGAAAAAACTAAAAGAAAAGTAATTAAAAATAAGTAAAGAAGGAAAAAGAAAAATATTATTTTCAAAAGAATAGGGATTAAAGAAAAAAATGAAGGAAAGAAAGGAAATAAATGAAAAAAAGTATAAGAAAAAAGTATTGGAAAGAAAAATGAAGGAAAGAAGCAAAGGAAAATGGAATAAAAATGTATTAAAAAGAAATGAAAAAAAAGAAAGAAAAGAACGAAAGAAAAAGGAAGAAAAAAGGATAGGAAAAAGAATATGAAAGAAACAAATGATGAAAGGAAATAAAGGAAGAAAAATGGTGAAACAGATAGGAAAAGAAGATTAAAGAAGGAAAAATGAAGTAAAAAAAAGAAAAAGAGGAAGGAAAATAATACGAAAACGACTAAAAAAGAAAGAAAAGATGAAAAACAAGAATTAGTTTTAAAAAAAAAGCAAAAAGGGAGAAAAAGAAAAAGAAATTACGTTTAAAAAATAAAAAATAAAGAATAACGAAAAAAAAAATCTAAAACAAGAAGGAAAGGAAGAGGGGAAAAAGAAGAGAAAGAAGAAATAGGTAGATAGAAAAAATTCATAAAGAAGAAAATGAAGATATAGGAAAAAATAAAAGAAAAGAAAAAGGCCTAGATATAGAATTAAACCAGAAGCAAGAACGAATAAAGAAGAAAGAAAATGAAGAACCCGAAGAAGAAAACAGAAGAAAACGAAGGAAATATAGAAGTTCTACAATCTCCAAAAATGTTATTTAAGAATTGAATGAAAAAGAAGAGGCAAAAAATTATTCAAATATTTATTGATTACTTTTCAGTATGGCTTGATAACTGAGCTTAAAATGGCTGTCCACCCTCCCCAAAAAATCAGCATTGAAAATCAAAACATCAGTGAGGAACCATTATTTTAATTAGCGCAGCCATTGTTATGACAGTAACACTAAACATTCTTATTAGACACTCCGCTACAGACACGCTTATCTACAGCATCTCTTCGGCACTATTACCAATTGTGGGTTTCTCTGTGTTCAGAGTGACAGCAATTCACTTCAAGAACTCCAGTAAACTCCGTTCCATTTCTGTCAGAGGCTATTTGAGTCGTCAATTCATTAGCCAGCATGATTTTCCCATGTTGTATTACATCTCGTGTAGTGGTGATGTGACCAACCTGGGGTCTGTGGAGCCCTGCAATATGCAGCAAATTGAAACAATATTTATGATTAATGCAATACTAACAATGGGCGTAACATATTCAGACGGGTAATATCCATAATAATGACAATACAGAAGATGATAAAAAAAATCCAAATAACTTATTGGTAATAATCAAAACTCACCTAAAAACTCAGGAAAGACAAAACAGATGAGAGTAGAAGTCCAAATAACTTCCAGTAAAGTAATAATCCAGACTCATCCAATATACATCCAGACTCGTCCAATATATGTTTCATTCAAGCAATATACCTAATAAAGATAACACGGGTGAGAGTATACTTCCAAACAAGTAAAACATAGTAATCAACATTCACTAAACAAATTCAAACTACCAATAACCGTAATAAAGATTACACAAATGAAAGTAAAAGTCTAAATAACTTAAAAATAATCAAAACTCATCTAACAAATTTAGATTAGCAATATTCATAATAAAGACAACAATGTAGATGAGAGTACAAAGTTTAAAAAAACTTTGAATTAAAATGATAATCAAATTCACCCAATGAATTCAGACATTCAATAATCATTACGAATATAACAATGAAGGGAGTAGAAGTCAAAAAAACTTTAAATAAGATAATAACCAGAATTCCTCTCATAAACTGAGGCATGCATAGAAAGTTTAATATTTGAATCCTGACGAACATGGTATTCGTAGAGAGTTTATAAAATCTGCAAACCATTTCCCCAAGAATTTCAATTATTGTATTGGTCAGCATCCAACCAGTGGCCCATTTATAAAGTCCAGATATTCATAACTCCTTTCTATTCCTAAAGGTCTCATCCATCATGACTATAGCCAGCTTGTAGGGCGGCAATATATAGGATACTGCTACCAATAGACAGTTTGAATGAATACATGAATAAATAATTCTATCTTTTGTGCTGGTTATTTCATTTGAAGGGCTACTTACTGTCATCAAATATCAATGGGCTGCCATAAAAAAAGCTGTATTTTTCTTTTAAAATTGGTTTTGACAATGTTTCTCTCTATTTCCCAAGAGTGAATAGAGTAGGGCAGTTATGGCAGTATCGTAGTTCATTAAATTCACAAAGGAACTAAAAGAGGCTGTATATAGCGATTCTTGTATTTTCATCTTGAAGATTCTAAAGGTTCCCCCAACGAACTTCCAAATAATATTCTGTTTATTTATTTTGTGTTATTTTCTATTATTTTCTTGTATTTACGATTGGGGAGCAACTCTTGCTAAGAAGACGGATTGCTTGTCTCTTTGGTGGCATATCAAATCTACATGGACATTTGATGCCGTTCCTGATTATTTGATTTGTTTAGTGTCCAGATTTAACGCCATATCAACCTTTGCAGTCCTTTAACGCTGAGAACAATAATTTTGTTGTTTTTAACCTTTACGGTCATTTTTGTTGTTGTTAATGGCATATCAATATTTACGGTCATTTAATGCCGAGAACAATTATATTTGTTTATAACGCAATGAGAACCTTAATGGTCATTCAATGCAGGAAACAATGTTGTTGTTTTTAATGGCATGAGAACCTTTCCAGTTCTATCCATCTTTATATTTATCTATCTATCTACCTTTCTATCAGACTGTCTGTCTGTCATTCAGTTTAGCTACCGATTTATCTATCTTAATCTCTATCTTTCTATCAATTTATCCATCCACTTGTCCATCCATCTACCTATCGATCTAGATAACGGTCAATCAATCTCTCTATCTCTCTATCTATCTATCTATCTATCTATCTATCTATCGATTTATCTATCTATCTATTTATCTATCTATCTGCATATCTATTTAACTATCTCTAGCGATATATTCCTCTACTTCACTCTCTATCTATTCAACTATTTAACTATCGATGAATCTGTCTATCCATCGATCCCTCCATCTATCTATCTATCTATCTATCTATCTATCAATCTATCTAATTATCCATCTGTTAATTTGTTTAACTATATATCTATCTATTCATCCATATATCTATCCATATATCTATCTATGTATTATATCATCTATTGAACTATCTATCTACTTACACACACATATACAAACACAAACATATATATATATATATATATACATATGTGTTTACGTTCCGTCCAAAATTAATTTGGGCCATAGTCCAAGTTTGTTACTGTATTACAAAGTAGAGTGCGGAAACCCAGGGTCGTAGTCATAACATATACATATATATATATATATATATATATATATAGTCATTCCCAATCTACTGAAATGCCTATTTCTTGTCTCCAGAGATATGTGGTGGACAGATACATTAAAAAAATTATCCAAACTTGTTTCGATCAAGCAAATAAGAGGTAGGGGTAACCATATTCCCTGATTCCACTTCGCTTACGACCCTGGAAATCGTCTGTCGTAGTGGATCAATAAGAAACATCCAGGGTCACGAGTTGAAGATTGGCGATGAGGAAGCTATGGAATAATAAGGAATGGCGTTGATCTGTCAAGATTAAGGAACTGACAAGTACGTGTGTCTACTGTAATGCGTATGTCAAAGTGAAAGAGATTATCTTTGTATGTTTACTTCTTTTCTCTAACCTTTTCCTTCGTTCTTTCTTTCTTACTTACTTCCTTTCTTCTTGTTTGCTTTTCTTTCCATCTTCATATTTTCTTTCTGTCTTTCCTTCTTTCTTTCTTTCTTTTTTTCTATTTTTAACTACTTTCTTTCTTTCTTATTTTCTTTCCTACTGTCTTTCTTTCCTACTATCTTTCTATCGCTCTATTTTTCTTTCTGCTTTTCTTTTTCCTTCCTTCCTTAATTTCTTTCTTTCTGTTTGTCTTTCTGTTTTTGTTTCTTAATTAATAATTGTCTTTCCTTCTCTCTTTGTTTCTGTCTTTTTTCTCAATTTTTTTTTCATTCTTTCGCTCTTTTTTCTCATTTCCGTCTTTCTTTTTTACTTCTCTCTGTTTTTCTTTTTTAATTATTTCTTTTTTCTTATTTTTTCTTTCTCATTTTCTTATATCTTTCTTTCTGTCTTTTTTACTTTCTTGCCTTCTCTTTCTCTTTTTTCCTTTTTAAAATTTCTTCTATTGTTATATAAGTTCATTTATTTCACAAATTAAGTCAAAGGAATATAAAAAAATAGAAAAAGACACTTCGATGTCACTTGTTGTCACTCTGTCTCAAGATAAAAGCACTGATTGCTAACAGAATGAATGACGTTTCCGAGAGAACTCAATACAGACAACTTTCGTCATTTTTTGATGGTATGGGTCAACTAGGAAACAAAAACTAATTCACACAGAAAGCAATTACTTAGTTGGCATTCAAGCTTTTTGTGTCTATTTCCATAATTGAGTAAAATGAAGACATTTGATTACGTCTTTCCGGTTTTTAGAGGGGGTGTTGAGGATGTTGGGTAGGGAATGCTGGGGATGCTATCGTTGTGATGACAAACTGACAGTTGAAATATCCAAATATCTCTCCAACTTTGTTTCATCTATTTCTTTTATTTTTCATTTTTATTTTCTTTCTTTTTTTTTCTTCATTTGAGTGAAAAACAGAAAAGTGGAAGACGAGGATGTTGTATTTATATACAAAAGAAAAAAAGCGCCCCCTCCTAAAAAATAAGACCATGAACAATAAACAAACAAACAAACAAAAACGAACAAAATTTAAAGCTCTGAAAAAGCAACAAAAATAAAGATTGTTGAAAGAAAAAACATAAAAATCAATGATGAAAAACGAAAAAACAATAAAGAAAAAATATAATGAAAAATGCAAGACAAATAACAATAATGAAAAAACAAAATCAATGAAAAAACGTAACAACAAAAAATAATGATAAAACAAAAAACAATGAATAAAAACAAAAGAAAACAATTAAGAAAAAACGAAAAACAACAATAAAGGAAAAAATAATAAAAAGTTTTAAAAATACAATAAAGAAAAAATCAAAAAAAGAGAAAAATAATAAAAAAGGAAAAAAACAAAAAATTGAAATAATGAAAAGGCAAAAAGACAATAAAGAAAAAACAAAAACAAAAAAATAGAGAGAAAACCCATAAAATGACAATAATGAAAAAACTAAATAACAATAAAAAGACAGTGATGAAAAAACAACAGTGAAAAAAAAAAACAATGAAGAAAATAAAACAACAAAAAGAACAAAGAAAAAACAAAAACAGTGAAAATCAATTATGAAAACCCCAAAACAATATAGGAAAAAAAACAACAGTGAAAAAAAAATCAACGAAGAAAAAAAAAAAAAAACCAATGAAGAATTTAAAAAACAAAAAACACAACGATTAAAAACCGAAAGAACCAAAAAAACATGATGAATAAATAGAAAAAAAACAATAAGGAAAAAAAAGTTTTTTTAAATGATTTTTGTGGGTTGACTTTCTTTAAGGCATCCCAACGTTACGTTCATTTAATACCAGGTATTTCTCTACGGTTTGAAAGTTGTGAAGTTGGAAAGAAATTAATATCATTTTCTTCTAAAACATTTTTTTCTGAAACAAGGTATACAATTATGGAGGTATGAGTTGTACTGAATGTTTGGGATAATTATCTGCTGATTAACTTTGGATCTGCCTGAACAGCATCTTTAATGGCTTTTGGATCAGGAAACATTAAGTGAAGTATGAAATCATGGCAGAATGTTTCATGGTATCGAATGTTTGGGCTAATTCTCTACTGGTTAACTTTGGATCTTCCCCAACAACATATTTACTGGTCCTTGATCAATTGACTTTGATCGTTCGAAAAATGACTATCTTAATAGTTAAATTTCCAGATTAAAGCTTTGCAATTCATTCGATCATTTAACACCTTCCTTCTATAAACAGTTTGAATGTTTTATGCAGCTTCATTAGATTAAATGACATTTTTGTATTCATTTATAAATACCAAAAAATGTTTCAGATGTTCTTCCTTTTAGGTCAAGGCACTGTAAATAGATTAAGCATTATTAATTATTATTTCTGGAAATTTAATGATAGAATCACAATAGAAATTTACCTAACACGCTAATTATATAAGATTTAAGAGATTTCAATGAAATCAAACTAAAAATGGCATTAATTATTTTCCAACCTAATAAAATAGAAATTTAACTAAAAAACACTACTGAGCAAATCCATGCAATACTTCTAGTTAATGTATGAAATTTAGCTTGAAATAAATTCTATATGAAATAAAAGAACGCAATAGTTTTTTGCTTGTTTTGTTTTATGGCATATCTACCGTTTTAGGTCATTTAAACTAGCATTTTTATGAACGTTCGTTTTGTCCTCACGTAAAAGGATATTAGTCCAAATATGAACGTCAACAGAACAACTGGTATTCGAATTCGCGTATTACGATTCCGAAGTTCGACTGCCTACCTAATATTCCTGGTGGACTTCCCTGAATGCAATATTTAAAAATAGTAAGATTTAATTAAATATATTATATTAATTAAATTAAAATACAAAATCAATTAAAATACAAAGAGCTAGATGATAAAATAAAAACAAGGGATGCGTGTTTTTCTTCCATATTGAGTTATTTGGTATTTCTATCTTAATCAATTCTATAAAGCCACGTGGTGAAAAGAATTGGAAATTTTGTTCTTTATTATTTTATTAAAAATTTTATGCTGTCGTCTTTTACGGAAAGGGCATGGCTAATATTCTTTAATATTATTGCAACAGTCATCTATTTTGCAACCCTAGCCCCTAGTGATGCCCAGCAAAATCATTACCTGGTTTGGTGGCACATGAAACAGTGCCGCAAAGGGTTTGGATGACCTCATCAACATGAAGCCACATTCTATTGTTTCTGACTTTTGGATATTAAAAAAAAGCTCTAAAAATAACCAGATAAAAATGGCGACAGTTGGAAGGTAGAGAATGTGTATTCGGGAAACAGTTAACAGATTTGAAGAGCGATCTTTTATTCAATCACAGGGAGATAGAAACAAAAATATCTAGCCACGTTAAAATTTCTGACAATGTGCCATTGCAGTTTTTCAATATTGATGCCTATTTCCCTGCAGGCATTGCTTGACGTCAAAGTGTCTGTAGGCGAACAAGGAAGAGAACTCTTCATTCCTTCTGGGAGAAATTGTGAAGGCTTGGTTTTCCAAAAACATTCTTCTTTCGGAAGAATTGAGACTTTTTGAGGGGAGAAAAAAAAATCGTGTCTTTTCTTTAATCATAAATATTTTTTTTTTTTTCTATCTCTGTTTTTTTCTCCTCTTTCGTTACTTGCTTCTTTATTTCGTTTTTATCATCGCTGTCGTCTTTATTTTCTTTATCCTTTCTTTGTTTTTTTTTTTCCTTTCTTTTTTTTTCTTGCTTTCTTCCTTTCTTTCTATCTCCTGCGTTATTTTTTATTCTTTGTCTTTTCTTCTTTATTTTATTTTATCAACACCACTTGTTTCATTTTCTTCTTCTTTGTTGATAAATATTTTTGTTTCTTTCTTTCTTTCCCCCCTCTCTTTTTCCTCTTTAGTTTGTTTTCATCATCGCACACTTCTTTATTTTCTTCTTCGTTATTGATAAGTATTTTTGTCTGTTTTCTTTTTTCTCTCTCTTTTATTTTTCTTCTTCTTTGTCATTTGCTTCTTTTTACATCTTCATCACAATCTTCCTCTTTGTCTGCTTTTTTCTTTATCTTTTGTCATTTTCTTTTCTTTCTTCTTTCGTTCCTACTTTTTCTTGTTTTCATTCTTTCTTTTTATCTTAGGTATTTTTTCTTCTTTGTCTTTTCTTCTTCGTCGCTATCTTCATTTTCTTCGTCTTTATTGATAACTATTCCTATTTGTTTCTTTTCCTTCTCTTTTCTTTTCTCCTCACCTTCTTCGTTATTTTTCTTTTTCTCTTCATGTTCACCATCTGCTTCCTTTTCTTCTACTTTATCTTTTCTTTTTCTTTCTTTTCTTTCTTTTCTAATTTCTTCATTTCCTAGTTTCCTTCCTTTATTTTTATCGCATCCGTTACTTTTTCTTTGTCTTTTCTTCATCTTCGTCATTTTATTCATTTTATTCATCTTTTATGATAAATATTTTTTATTCTTACTTTTCTTTCTCTGTCTCTTTCTTCGTTATTTTTCTTCTCGGTATTTTTTCTTCATCGCCATCCTCTCTATATATTTTCTTTATTGATATCAATTATTTATTTTTTTTACGTATTTTTAGAACAAAGCATTTCTGTTTAAACTCGGTGTCATTTTTTATTGTCTTAGTGTGCAAAAGATTTCTATTTGTATAGATATAAAATTGATAGGGTCCTTTTTGAAGAACTTCTTCTTAAACTGTATCTGTGAATCTTCTTCAATAAAAGACCTGAACTAATCAATGCCAGTCAACTAACAAGCAGTGGTTATGCATGAAAACATCATTTTCATTTGCAAGATAACTCCTAAAAACTTGAAAGTCAACTCACAAGGTAAGTGTGTTGATAATTACCATTAGCATCAGCTATGTGAAAAATCATTTCTCACACTTAACAGTCACAATTGACTTTCTCTCTTTCTCTCTTCAAATATTTGATCTACACAAAGTTTGTGACATTGCACATTTATGGCTTTTCATCTACTATGAAATTTAATTAAATAAACAACTTCAATACTAAAAACACCTACCAACCCACCACCATATACAACATTAATAAAAATAGAGATTTTTTAAATTCTATTTAAAAGAATCCATAGCAAAGATAAATCCCGGTTCACATTAATAAAGTACAATTATCACAATAGTGTTGGAATTAAATCGTTAAATTTTTACACTTCCGTATTTTCTTATCTCCTGTTGCTCTCTCTTTGTTTTTGTAGAAGGATGAGTTTATTCAACACTTTCAGTTTAAATTTGTCGTCTTTTTAAAGCCAATCATTTAAGTTTGAAACTGACGTCTTTTTAAACCCAAACATTTCAGTTTAAAATACGCGTATTTTTAAACTAAGCAATTCAGTTTAAATTTGTCATCTTTTTAAAGCCAATCATTTCAGTTTAAATTTGTAAACTTTTCAAAGCTAAGCACTTCAGTTTAAAATTGGCATCTTTTTTAAAGCCAAGCATTTCTGATTAATATTGGCGTTTTTATAAAACTAAGAATTTCAGTTTAAATTCGGATTTTTTTTTATTGTCGTATTGTGAAAAAATATTTCAGTTTGTTCAGATATAAAATTTTGAGGGTCTATTTGAAGCACTTCTTAATCTGTATTAGTATGAACTAAAGGGAGGTAATCGATAATCACCAAATGCTGTTATGACGCATGGGAACTTATCATTTTTTGTTTCGCATGTCTTCTATTCTTTTCTACCACCTTATCAACGTTCTTTTTCTTCCACTTCTTTATTTTATTCCGTTTTTTTATTTATCTATCTCCCTTTCTCCATCTTTTCTTCGATTTTTCTTGCTTTCTTTCTTTTTCTTTATATTGTTTTTCTTCTTCTTGGGCTTCTTTTTCAATTTGTGTTTCCTTCTAATGAACCTTTTCCTACATATTAATCTTTTTCTGATGTATCTTCATCCCTACCCTCTTCTTTCATTTCTGTTTTTTTCTTTCTTTTCCTTCTCCCCCTTCATCTTTTTTCTTCTTCTCTTTGTTTTTCTCATCTCTCTACTATTTAATGTTGTATTTCGTCTTCTTCTTCTTCTTTTCCCAATCCTTATATTCTTTAATTTCCTCTTCTTTTTCTTGTTTTTGTTCTTCTTCTCCCAATGATTCTAATTCTTCTTCATTTCCTTCTCCTGTTCCGGATTTTTTTCCTCGTGTTTTTTTATCTATCATTCCTATTCCTTCTTTCTTTCTATCTATCTATCTATCTATCTATCTTTGACTGTCTGTCTGTGTATCTGTCTCCTTTTTCAGAAACAAAAATCGCTCGAATAGTAACCTCGAGAAAATACTTTTTTTAATGTATTAGCGCACTCTCAAATAAAACAAAACAAAAAAAAATAGGTTTAGAAAAAAGATGAAAAAAAAAGAAAGAAGGAAAATAAAACAATTAAAAAACATTTAAAAAAATATACACACACACACTTTTTCTTCTGTCTGTATTTTTCTTTTTTATGTTCAGTTATTTTTTTAAAGATTTTTTTCATTAAGTGTAAGCCTTTCTTTTTCTTTTTCCTATTCTTTCGGTATTTTTAATTTTTTTATTTAGTTATCTTTGTTATTTTTTACGATTTCTTCTTTTTTCATTAGTGTATGGTTTTTTAAAGTCTTTTTCAGTTTCTTTACATTTCTTTTTTAACTTCTTTTTTAATTATTCTTAACTTTTGGGTTTTTTAAATGTTCTTTTGTAGCCTCGCCATTCATTTCGTGATCTTTTGCAACAAGAAAAAAGCTCCATAGGGGTTTCCAATATGTCAAGGTTTGCTCTTCTTCTTAACAGCTATAACTCAAACCTAAAGTATTTGGCTTGAACACACCAAGGGAATTACTTCTCTATAGAAAATTAAATTCCCCATCAATTTAACACGAAGAAGATTGATTAATTCAAAGCATTATGAAATTTTGTTGGTTAAAGGTTCGCACAGAATAAACACTTAAATTCATTTAAAATTCATTCTTTGACAACACTTCTCCTAATGTAACGTTATAGCAAGTACCCCAACTGGTATTGATAGATGGATTGTGAAGTTAAAGATTTTTTTTCTTCATTTAAACGAAGAATATCAAATTAAAAAAATAATTTAAGGCATTTTTTTAACGGATGCTAATTTTTGACAAAGGTACTTAAAAATATCCAACACTACGATAAACATGCTTATGAATATTTTGAAATATACGAAAATTAAAACAAAATATTACTTTTCTGACAGAAATTAATGACGAAATTACGAAGAAAATCATGGTAAGTAACCCTTTTTCTATAGGGTTGATTACCATAATTTAAAAGTTATAGAGACATCGGAAACAGGAGCTGACATTCAAAATTCATTGATAGGACTAGATGTTAAAGTCCCCAAATAATACTAAATAAATAGATAAATAAAAAAAAAAATAAGTTAATAAATAAAATAAATAATAACGGTACAGAAACAATGTTCGGTTATGGCAGTTGGAAATCTTAAATGGCAGGGGACAGCTAAGGTAATCAGATTTTAGCTATCTCAGTTCGACAACGGAAATAGCAGCTGGTGTTTGTGATAAATTTAGAAAAATAATAATTTTAGTTCAATTAATTTCTAGCTGTTTGTTTGTTTGTTTGATTTTACGGCATATCAAACTTTTAGGTCATTTACAGCCGGAAAAATCATTTTTGATAAACACCTTTTTTGTCCACACGTACTTTTTGAATAATACAATATGCACTATTTAATACATAGTTGGAGGGAATGTGTGGGTTCATACCTTTCCCTAGGGAAATTAAAGCAATTGAAAGGAGAGTGACTATGATGAACGCAAACCCGTGAGTAATAGAAGCAAGGAGTGTTCTATCAAAGGAAGACTTTAGAATATTTAAACCCAAAAAGTGTTTCCTGTTTACATGAAAGAACAAGAATGGAACCTCGTGATGTTATTTCTGTTTATCCTTCAAATCACGGTCATAATATACCACATAATAAAGATAGGAGGACGTATAGTACATTGACAGAGAAAACTCCAAGAACTTTGCAGTTCATGTGTGTGGGAACATTTCTGATTTGAAACTTTAAAAAATAACCAACAAAACCAAAAATGGCAAAAACAAATAAATAAATAAAACGAAAATTGAATAAAGGTGTTGTGGGTTATCTCCCTTTCTATTGTGAAATTCCTTAGGTGTATTTTTTTTTTCTGGTATTGTTAAATTATTTTTTTTTTTTTTTTCGTTTTTTTTTTCTTTTGCGGAGCCCTGAGGTTGCAAGGAACTCCAGTAGCGAAAATCTGCCCAAAGATACTGGCTTTATCACACAAGACAAAAAATAAATAAATAAATCTCAGAACGCATTATGAACAAATTAGGAAAATGACTTTTTTTTCTTGCCATAAAAGTCGGAAAGAACCTACGTGTGATAATGGCTAGCATTCTATTTTTGAGATCTGTAAGCAGGTGCATGGGGAGGGATAGGTTAGACAAAAACATTCCCCTAAAAAAAACCAACAACAATCAAACAAAAAAGCCCCGAATACAATTGAATTGAAGATCTCTGTTACAATTGTTCCATTTTTAAATAAACGAAAGAAACGTTGTGTTACTTTTGTTAAACTCGATATCAATCTTTATAAAATAAATTAATCTGAAAATGATTTACTAGTAAAAGTGTTTCCATTGTGTACGTTATCTCATAGCCCTCCTTTTCCCTTCTCTCTCCTCACAAATATACGTTTATATATCTATATAACTATCTATACATAGCTGTCTATAGATATTTACACAACTATGTATTGATATCTACACAACTATAACTGTATATCTATATATCGATATCTATTTTTAGATGTCTATACAACTATATCTATCTATACATATATATGTATCTATGAGTATCTACACAACTATATCTACCTAACTGTCTGTCTGTCTGTCTGTCTATCTATCTATCTATCTAATTCCCTTCTATTTCCCCACTTCTCTCTCCTAACTCTTTCTATCAACCTAAATACCTTTCTATCTATTATTTTATATATGATGGTCATTCCAAAATTAATCATGACTAGAGAAATACTTGCTGTTTGTGTAGCTGTACTGACGAATCGTGAGAGGCGAAACAGGCCTGTAGACAGATTGCAAAAGTATTTCATGTACGCTCTCAAATAAATTTGATCGGGTACTCTCAAGGTCACAGTTATTGTTGTTCTGGAGGAAGAAGACCTCTCCCTACCTTTCGGGCTTGGATCAGTCTTCCTGTTGTCATAGAGTTTTCGCAATCTCAGAGTATTCTGGCACACCCATTCCTCACCCTTTTTGTAGATTGCAGGTTTAGTCGTTGTGAGAGGTAGGGGTGGAGGAGAGGGAAGGTCTTTCAGTTCTAATGCTTAACACATTCGACTGATCATGCCACACACCGCTGACCGGCCTAGTAAGGCACCTGTTATTCCTAAGTGGTCACCCATCTTAGTACTGAACAGGCTCTGCATTGCTTAACCTCGATGATCTACCGGAAACCGGGGTCTCCAACGTAATTTTACCGTACCAAGATCATGGTTGTACGCCTGCTGTTATTATCATGGCGTTATGCGAAGCCTCTCCCTTCGCAAAAAGACAAACTGGGCACTTTTTAAAGACTATAACAGAAAGACCTAGCATGTGACGGATCGACTGATAGGTCAGTGGTTGGAACCTTGGCCTGATATTAATTCAGTATAAGTTCGATCCTGAGTAGAGTTGCACGCGAAGGTGTCTTGGCGAGCCGTGAACGGCAAAACAAACCTGTAGACAGATTAAAAATAAGGATGTATGTATAGATAAGACGTTATGCACAGACAAACAAAAGGAAAAACATGTATGTAGATTAAAGATACGCAGACACAAGAACTGGATGTTTATAGATATGGATATGTACGTGTAAGTATGTTTATATGTATCTATGTATGTATGTATGTGTACATGTGTGTATATGTATATACGTAAGTATGAGTATGAATGTATGTATGTATGCGTAGATGTATTTATGGAGGTGTGTATTAGTCTTCGCGCGGAAGTGCGAGACACAAAATGTTTCTTTAATTAATTTCACAGATGTAACTAAAAGCACTTTCGCATTAGCGAAGACTATACATCAGTAGAGACGGAATTTTTAACGCGTTCCAACATTAATTTCTATTTTTCTCGTTACTTACT
>JAYKTE010025768.1:0-15468 GCA_036873565.1 Xipholeptos notoides
TGCGTTCATATTCGTACTAATACTGTTGGGAAAGGTATGAATCCCCACATTCCCTCCAGCTATGGGTCAAATAGTGCTATTTGTGTCATTAAAAAAAACTGTGTGTGTACAAAAACTAACGTTTATCAAAAATGATTGTTCTCGGCATTAAATGACCTAAACAGGTTGATATGCCATAAAACAGAAACAAACCTAATCTCCCTTTCTATTTTCTCTATTTTTTTCTTTTCTATAGAGCTAATATGGACATAAGAATAATTTTATTTGTCTTGATTGATTAATCAAAATACGAGGTTATTGCTTTATTATAGAAATGCCTGGAATAAGATTTTTGTTAGGAAACTGATATAAATATATATCGCATCCAAATTCTGCGATTTTCTCCCTTTCTATTTTCTCTATTTTTTTCTCTTCTATAGAGCTAATATGGACATAAGAATAATTTTATTTGTCTTAATTGATTAATGAAAATACGAGGTTATTGTTTTATTATAGAAATGCCTGGAAAAAGAGTTTTTGTTAGGAAACTGATATAAATATATATCTCATCCAAATTCTGTGATTTTTCTTCCTTTCTATTTTCTCTATTTTTTTTTCTCTTCTATAGAGCTAATATGGACATAAGAATAATTTTATTTGTCTTAATTGATTAATCAAAATAGGTTATTGCTTTATTATAGAAATGCCTGGAAAAAGATTTTTGTTACGAAACTGATATAAATATATATCTTATTTAAATTCTGTGATTTTTCTTCCTTTCTATTTTCTCTATTTTTTTCTCTTCTATAGAGCTAATATGGACATAAGAATAGTTTCTAAAAAAAGATTTTTGTTACGAAACTGATATAAATATATATCTTATCCAAATTCTGTGATTTTTCTCCCTTTCTATTTTCTCTATTTTTTTTCTCTTCTATAGAGCTAATATGGACATAAGAATAGTTTCTAAAAAAAAATCTAATGGTGGGTCGTTGGGTCGATCCTTTCCTCGATCATTCCGAACTAATGTTGATGATTTCACAACTCCCAAATCTAGGATGAGTATCAGGGTGAGTTATTAGTAACTTTCTTTTTTTCTACTAAGTTTCAATTTTATTTTACTTTCCAACAGAAATGAAATGGGCAGTGAGGTGGAACAGTAGTAAAAGCTTGAACTCTGGAATTGTATTACACGGGTTCAAATCCCAGTGAAGACCATCACATTCACTTTTAGCTGTTTTTGATCAAACTGGGTTAATTAAATTAAGGTGATTCTACTAAATCATTGATCTCTTGTACTGTCCATGGTAGATATCACATTGTAAAAAGGCCTTGCTTCTAACTTACCAGTCTTAAACCTGGTAAAATCAGAAATAAATTCATCTTGGAAGCAATTTAATAATCTAATTCAAAAATTTATTGAGAAAATTTTCATAAATTTTACAACAAATGCTTTTAAAAAAATTTCTTTTACTTCAGGGTTCAATTGGCAAAGCCTTTGGTCGCAGAAACAGAACAGGCTTTGACTCGAAAGACAGCAGTGATGCAGATACACCCACCCACACAAAACAAAATAGATCTGAGCCAATAACTACCCCTCCTCAATCATGTGACTTGGACTTTTCTTCGACTACTGTGTAATTATTTCTCAGGAAGTTAGTCTTACTGCCAAGACAAAAAAATGGTCAAATACAAAAGACTAATGTTCCGGCATCAAATGATCCATTGAGGGTTGATTTGCTGTAAAACAAATCAATCAAATTGAAAAGGCCCTTCCAAATCAAGACCTGCAAAAAGAATCTTTGAAAACACATTTCGCATTTGAATTCCTTTGAGTTTTATTCAAAGGCATCGCTACAAAGACAATCAGACCATTATTTCTTTATCCAGTTCTCTTGTGTTGGGACCAACACCGAAACAGGAGCGGACTGAGCCATTGATCAATTGGACCGTGCCCAAGGGTCCAGTACTGCAAAGGGGCCCACCTGGCTGCCAGTAAAATTATGTCCTTGTTATACACTTTAATACATGCATTCTGACTCAGGTCACTCTGCTTTGCCTGCACATCATGATGTGTGTCTAATGGTCATAGCTGACTACCGGACATAGTGAAGCCAATATGCACAGATTACCTGCTACACAGCTTCTACATGGGGCATAACTGTAAAATGTATTTTCTGTTAGAGAGCCCACAATGCTCTCAATCTGTCTCTGCCCCGAAAGAAATTGAATTCTTGATTTTAAGGATTTTTTGATGAACTAATATCTTCATTTTTATTATTAGACTAGCATGGCCATGTCATAAAAAATAATGGCATAAAAATGTTAGTAAAATAATAAAAGACTGTAAATTTGTATTAAAGAATGAAATAAGGATAATAAATACTATTATCTAGTATTTGAATGGCCAAAAAATGAAAAAAATAATAAATAAAAAATAAATCTAATGTCTTCAGTGCCTGACACAATACGAAAAAAAAGTAAATAAAAAAACCCAGCAAATTACACATTGGTCATTATTAAAAAATGAAAAAGTTCCAAGCTTGTCAACTCATGAATTTCACATTCAATAATTTTAAATGGATTATATTTCTTAAATTATGACAAAAATGTACCTTGTAAAAGTTCAGCCCTCATAGTTCAGTTGGTGCAGCATCAGTTTAAGATAAAAATGATGACGGGAATCTGAGGGTCTGGGTTTCGATTCCTCGTGCGGGCTACACGTTTTCACTTTTAATCTTCAGAGCGTGATACAATGCATACAAATAAAAAATAAACTAATACACAATGGTTATTATTTTATCATTATTATTTTTAGAGATCTTTTAACCTTTCTTGGATTGATATTTTTTATCTGTTGTAAGATTTTCTTTTTCATTTTAAAAATCTCACCGGTTTCATGAAAATGAAAGAGAAAAAAAACGAAACAAAATAAAATGCAACGATAAAAAAAGGAAAGCACATCCATTAGAATTTTAAGATTGCAACGAGGCACATCCAACCAAGAAATCACAAGCAAAATAATTTTCCTGAAATGGAAGACACAAACTCTCTCTCTGTGTCTCTCTCTCTGTCTCTCTCTCTCTGTATATGTATATATGTATATGTATATGTCTCTCGCTCTCTCTATATATATATGTATATATATGTATGTATGTATACTTGCACATGTTGTAAGGGTTAGCCGTCTTCTGTAAAGAAGTGGCAGTCACCATGTATATGTATGTATGTATATATGTGTGTGTGTGTGTGTGTGTGTGTGTTTATATGTATATATATATATATAGAGAGAGAGAGAGAGAGAGAGATAGATAGCTTAGTTTCAATTAGATGAATCCACCAATAAGAATATCATTTTATTAATTAGAACTTCATCTCATCAGAGCAAAAGCATAAAAATGAGACCCTTATCACCCATTCTCTGAGACCCACTGATATTCACAGCATTTACTTTTCTTAATCTAATAAAAAGACTTGCAATAATAAAATCAATTGAGGTGAGAAAGAAAAAAAAATCAAATCTGTTTTACAAAGTCGATGAATTAAGTAATATGGATAATATACATAAGTAGTATAACCAAGATCAGGATGTGTGATGTACAATGCAGAAATTAGTTTATTTTAAATATCAATGGAGGCATTGGAATACGATTGATGTTCCTTGCCATTTCATTCCGTACATTGCATCGGGCTTGTCTGGACCTTGGTATGACTCCATCCCTCACAAAAATTGTTCCACTGGTGCTGCTTGGGTTGCGCACAATCTCTTTACCAATTTTTCGAAGATCCCGATCAGAAAGATTCCACCTTGTGCCCTTATCTTTCCTGGATTTGATGTTGGAGTTCTTGACGAATGTAGCTAAAGTTCTGGGATCCCTTTTCAGCTCCGTGGCTAAATTTATGATCGAAAGTCCTTCTGCTAGTCCCGTAATAATCCTCTGTTTCTCGGTAGCTGTTAAACGTCCTTTTTTTGGCATTTTATGAGACCTGCAATAAAGCGATGGACAGTGGAAATTCCTTGAATATGAAAAAAATAACATAACTTTTTAAATATTCCATGAATCTTAATGAAAATTTAGGATTTATCTCACCTTAATACAGTCCTTTGATGGTGTAATTTTCAGCTTTTTATAACTTATATTTACTGAAATATTGAATTGTTTGTAATCTGCAATAAAGCGATGGACACAGTTTAAACCCTATTTACCTTTATTCTTTAAAAATTTACTCTCATATTACAATTATGATAAATTTTTTTCTTAACAATTTCTACAACAAATTCAGGGTCCCAATGTATTGTAATTATTACTAGTATAATTATTGTATTTATTAATTACTATTTGATTATTAACTCTTATTATTATTTTATTTATTAGTAAGTAATTATTATTGTAAAAGACTTGATTTATACTATTTCGCTTTTCATTTAAAAAATAAAACTGAGTTAGATACTATTTCTTTAGAAAATGTTAATTTAAAATTCCTATTAGTGAAAAATAGAAAATAGTTTTTATGTCCGATAGATATACTAATGCTGATAGCTTTTTATTTTAGTAGGCTTTAGGAAGTCACAGATTTTATTTGAATGGTTATTCAGGAAGTTATGTGTGCCCCAACTTAAAATTTATTTTTAATGCATTTTAATGGAAAGTTATGGTCACTTATAGGGTCTTTTTTAACTATTATCCTGAAAGTTTTGAATGGTCTAAAATTTGCTGAACAAATAAGAATATAAAAATAAGCCTATTTATCCCCAAGGTTCGTCTACTAATACATTTATTCTTATATTTATTTATTTATACAGAGTAGCACGTAAGTCACTTTCCCATAAAAAAAACCCGAACTTTTTGTTAATCAGTCTACTTTGTTTTTTGTTTTTTTTATTAAATAGTTTAAAAGGTGAAGTCCACTTGAGATGGTGGGTAGGCAGTCGGACTTCGGAATCGTAATACTCGAGTTTGTATCTCCATTGTTTTCGTGTACATTCACATTTGGACTAATATCCTTGAGAAAGGTATGAATCCCCACTTTCCCTCCAGTTATGGGTTAAATAGTGTACAATGTGTTTTTCAAAAAACTATGTGCAGACAAAAGAACATTTATCCAAAAATAATTCCCTACATTGAATAACCAAAAAAGGTTGATATACCGTATTAAAAAAAACGAACAGTTAAATGATTGGAATTTTATTTTGATTCA
Organism: Xipholeptos notoides; assembly: GCA_036873565.1. Classification (NCBI taxonomy): domain Eukaryota; kingdom Metazoa; phylum Mollusca; class Cephalopoda; family Idiosepiidae; genus Xipholeptos; species Xipholeptos notoides. The sequence goes on from JAYKTE010025768.1 coordinate 5,179, forward strand.
TGTATGTATGTATGTATGTGTATGTATATATATATATATATATAATATAGAAAGACTGTGATGTTTCAAGATCAAAAAATCTCTTGAAATTGCAATTTTTTTCATGGCCTCCTGAATGACAACTTTATTTGACAGCACCAAATTTTTTTCATTGATAACATCTTAAAGAAAAGTTGTTCATGAATAAATCTCAAACTATCCAACAACTTTAAACAAACATAGAGGAAGAAATTCATTCCATACAACCTCTGGTTCTAATAACTGTCATGGAAAATGCCTTACAAAGAATTAGTAAAGTACACTCATTTACAAAAAAACATTTTATTTTAAAGAGTAAAGTGACTTATGCGCCACCTTCTATTTGTGTGTGTGTGTGTGTATATATATATATATATATATATACATACATATTTAAAAGAAACATTATTTATACTTAATCATAGTTCAATTAAGAAAATTAAATATTGAATTATGATAAAACTTTTTCTTTTTTTTCCCACAAATTATAGGGCACTTATTATCGTATAGTATCAATAGTTCAATATCAAACAATGTGTGAATTTCAATTTGGGTATTTTGAACAATTATTTAATTTTTTTTAAACAAGTTTTTCAAGGGATCAAGTAAATATCAAGGAATTTTACACACCTGTATAAGTCCCTTGTACTTGTTTAAATGGAATATAAGAATTGACATTCTACTGGGAAATAATCCATATTCATGAAAGATATCTTGCTTGAAATATCTATCTCCATACATTCATTCACACACGCTCACAGAAAAAGAGTGAAACTATAGTTTTTAAAGAGGCTTTTATCCTGGCAAGCTGTTAGCAAAACAATTGTGGTGCAGACATGCATATTATGTGAAAGATCTTTACATGTTACAATTTTAGAGATTATATTTGTTGCTGGAATAGATGTCTTAACATCTTGTTTTTCCTTCACCTCTCCATAAAACAGTTCTCATAGCCTTCAGATAATTTACAAGAACTAGAATCAACCCTAATTTGGAGTAGGCTCAACTACAATCAATTTATCAGGGGGCGAGGATAAAAAAAAAAAAAAATGAGGATTGCATACATGTTAAACTGTTTCATATCAACCTGTCTGCATAGCACAAGGTTGCTAGTGTATCAAATCGCCTTTGTTTTGGTATTTTTTGAAATTTTTCTATAGATATGCTGCTTTCCTTGGATTCCAAATGAGTGATTCTCAAAGGAGCATATAGGCTCCCACAATGGAATTCTCAAGGTTGATTAAAGGCCCAACCCACAAAATAGTCATTTCTCAATCTGGTTTAAACAGAAAAAAAAACAGAACTTGTTTTTTATGACCTATCAATCTTTTTAGGATTTTAATGATAAAAATAACCCTATTTGATAAACGTCTTTCTTTTGTCAACACTTTTTTTTAATAGCACTAGATACACCATTTAATTGATAGCTGAAGGGAATGTGGGGATTCATACCTTTTATCAAGTATATTAGCCTGAATTTGAACATAATAGAACACCTGGGATTTAAACTCACATATTACAATTCCGAAGTCCCAAGTGGTTCTCCACAGTCACATATGAATTTCTTCAGTAGTATTTGTGACTTGTTACTATCATAAAATAATTTATCTTTTAGGAATAAATTTCCCAGGTTTAATTTAACAAAGAATTAAAATATCAATTTCAAAAATATTATGTTCCAGTAATATTTTATACTAAAAATGTAATGTTAATTTAATAAGTCATAATTTAACTGCTATGGTTTTATGTTTATTTTTTTCATCTCTTTTTCTTCAGGTGACATTTCTTAGGATTTTTTTTAATGTAGTAATAGTCATGTATATATATATATATATATATATATATATATATATATAAAAACCTGATCCGTGTTTCAAAATACTTATGAAGTTTTTAAGTTGAACTCTTCACTTTCTGACAAGCCTGACCTTGAACTTTGACTCCTGATGTGATTATAAACATTTCTTGGACTAATTAAAAATGTTAATCCTTAAAAATCATTCTCTTCCCACGGAATACCAACTGTGATAATCTTTTGTGTGTGTGTGTGTGTGTGTGTGTGTATATATGGTTTTTTTTTGTCTTTAAAAATTAGAAATATGTGTTAAATGAATTATTTACAAATAATCTTATGTGAATAAAAGAATGTTTCACACATGTTGTTAATTCATAAAAGATGAAGCTCAATGCTAAGAAGGTTAAATATCAGTTTTAAAGTTTTTGCCTAAATAAGTAAAGTAATAAGGATCAAATAAGACTAGAAGAAACTCTGTATCACTTTAAATCTTCTACACCCCCCTCTCTCTCTCTCTCTCTCTCACACACACACACATACACGCTCTTACTGATTGACCTTGCCTTATAATGACAATATAATTGTATCACCATCATCATTATTATCATGTTAGGCTTTTGATGAAATAAAGTATTTTTGGTTTCTATCTCTCTCTCTCTCTCTCTGATATCTTAATGAGGCATAAGTCATATTGATTAACTGCCAAAAACCAAATCCATTCTTCTAAGAATATATTATTAAAGATTGATATTTTTCTTTGCAATTCAAGAAGGATTGGTGTATAAATTGAAAAATTAATCTTGTTTCAAGCCTTTTTTTATGCTAATCTGATACTAGCCTATAGAAATGATATGAGCAAAAATGATTTAATGAGAAACTATTATTAAAATATTCAAATATTTGTTAAAATTCTGTCTTAATTCTGAAAAGCTGCTGCTTTACGTTTAAAAACTTCTCACACACACTCATACTGCAGGAAAAAAATAGTTTTTACATTCTAATTGCTGAACTAACAAAACAGAATTATAAAAAAATTTTTTTTATTTATTTTAAGTCTTTTAATGCCAGAACTATTTTTTTCTGGAATTTTTTTAAAAGTTTTAAAGAAACAACAGAAATGGATTCATTTAAATTAGAGGATTGAAATTGATCTGACCTAACAAAAAAAGAAGATAACTTATTAAGAAAAGCTGAGATCAGCTTGGTTGACAAATTCAACGTGATGTTTTATGCTATTATTGTTTTGCTGCTGGAGATTTCTTGATAGGGGATTTCTGGGGAAGTGTACTCGGACAGTAGACTGACAATCAAACTTCGGAATCATAATACGCGAGTTCAAATCTTAGTCATTCCATTTGCATTCATATTTTGGCATAATACCTTTGATAAAGGTATGAATCCCCACATTCTCTCCACCTATAGGTTAAATAGGGCATATTGTGTTATTAAAAAAAAACTATGTTTGGACAAAAAAAACGTTTCTCAAAATCTATTGTTCTCAGCATTAAATGACCTAAAAAGGTTGATATGCTGTAAAACTAAATCAAACAAATAGCACTTTCTGTTTGGTGACTATGAGAAAAGCATCAATTTAGTAAAGTACATGGTCATATATTGGTGGGGGGGAGGAATGTATTTATAGTTATGTACCCCAAAAATGTTTATTTTTCCTTAAATATGTAACCTTCATATCCTGATGAATCTGTTCTGATCTGAATTAAAAGCACATAGTTCCCATTTTTAATGGCTTAACTTTTCTTGCCTCACCTGTTTAGTTGATTAACATTTGCTTCTTAATTCTAGTCCTCAAGTAAATGGTTCGCTTTCGTTTCTTTTCTTCTGTGACTATTTTTCTTTTCATCCTTATCACTGACTCCCTATCAGGTCCCCCTGTTACATAGTACCGCACAGATGCCTTTCTCCTTGTCAAGGGCCCTTCTCCACCTAGTTATCTCTCTTTGTGTAAAGCTGTAACTATTAGATTTAGATTTTCTTTTTTTTCAGTAAATAGGTATTATTTATAATTAATGGTAAAAAAAACTTACCGATGAAAATACTTGGTTATTGTTTTGTCATTTAAAAAAACATTATCAATTCACTGTTACTGAAATTTCATGTAAAAATCAAAATAGTAGGATGAAAACTTCTTCCTTTCTCTCTTCATATCTGTCAATTTTTTAAATATTTAATAACACGCAGAAATTTGGTAAAGGAGACATTCTGAAAATAGGCAAAATTTAGATTAAGATTTAAAATTGTTCATTTTATGTAGAAAAATAAAGCCTATGATTGTCTTCTATAAACGTGGGATCTTTTGAAGATTTTAATTATTTCTATAAAACAAAAATAAAATTTAAAAAAAAAAAAAAAAGTAGAATTTGATTAAAAGAAAAAAATGAATTTACCTTACCAAGCAGGTTATTTGAATAATGTGGCACTAGATGATTGTTAGTTTTCCATCTTTGCACGTCTAGGCAAGAATCTCAGTCCCCGGGAACCAATGTGCACTCCCTGCATATACATATAGCAAAACATTTAGCATTCAATCTGTTTTTCTCTCACATAAAAATAATTAAACCTGTTGTTATGGCCTACTATTGATTTATGTATGGCAATAATATATACTTTCATTTAAGTATAGCATATTTAAGTATATATTGCGTTTTTTTTGTTTTTTTTCATTCTTTTGGTGTTTTACAGAGTTTTTTTTTTTAAATACACAACTGAAGATTGTACTGTGAATGAGTTGAGTATAAAGGGTCTGTTTGTTCATAAACTTGTTTAGATTTCTTGTGCCTGTGCCAGAGAATGATGTAGGTTTTTTGCTAATTTGAAAGTCCATAGCCGATTTGAAGATGGCTAGAAGTATCAAAGTAAAACCCAATACTCAAACTAGAATTTGGGGTCATTTCACTCGTACACATTAGGAAAAATGGAAAATAAATTTCAACAATGTGTAACAAAATTGAATTTTCAAAAACAGGACACAGATATAGTTTTCCAAAATTTATTCATAGCTATCAACATCTTGAAACCTCTGCTATCTGTGAAGATCAACTTTGCTATGGCACTGATCTAATCTTACTATATCTGTGTCCTGTTGTTTTTTCAAAAATGTATTTTTGTAACATATATATATATATGTGTGTATCATGGTCATTGTGATGCATATCAATATTATGAATATATATATCCGCAACAATGTGTAAGAAAGTAGAGCAGATATTATTAGCCAATAAATGATGTTGCACTCACAGAACACTTATACAATATTAAAATTTTGTTTCATTTAAAAAAAACTTTGCTAAAGCAATTTTTACTATTCTTTCCTTCAAATGATTTACTGACAAAAATAAATCAAAATTAGAATTGTTTCAAATGTCACTGTTTGTTTTTTGCAAAATGACATAAAGCTTTTTTATATAAATAAGAACTATTCTTTTTCATCTGCTCAATCCTTTGTTTTTGCTAGTCACAAAACACTTCTCAACAACAACCATCATGCATGTGGAAAGGTATTGTTTTTTTTTATCTACACTTTTTAAAATTCATCTCAATATTTTAAACAGAGATACTTTTTCTAAGGTTTTTAAAGCTTTGAAAATCTTCTTCCAAGCTTTCAAAAAAGCTGAAGCAACTCATCTGGCTCATAAGTGATTTTCTTAATGTTTCTTTCGTTACTATTTTTGAAAAATACTATCTAGCATTATTAAAATTCTGTTTATATAAATGAAGAAAATAGCATTCCTTAAAACCAGAAATAGTTAAAAAAAAAAAATCTGAAAATTATTTCTGCTTTAGAGTGGCTTCTTTTATCTATTATGTGATCATTAAAATTTGGCTAGGCCTTCTTGGGAACCATTTGGTTGAATATATATTCAACATTGGCTAGAACAACACATTTTGAGAGCTATGAATTCTATATTATAAGAGCTATATGTTGGTGGGGGTTGTAAAATCTTTCAGTGCTTCGAACATAAGTTCAAAAAAAGAAATAATAGGACATGCTATAATATCTGTAAAAACAATGAGTTGTACTGCCTTTTTGAACTAGATATTTTTTAGTCTAATTTCTGCTTCTTTTTCTCTTCTCTTTCCACAACCTTTTTTGTCCCCACTTTCACACTCACTCATTCTTTTCACCATTTCATGTCCTTGTGATCTCTTATGCAGAAATAGCAACAGCATTTTGGCCAAACCATAAACCATCAACTCACCACATATTTCCCTAAACTTCCACCATAAAACCTGTAACTTCTTTAATGATACTTTTTCCTTAGAGTAGATAAAGATATCAAGTTGAAGTTTATAAAATGAGGAATTGGCTATCAAATTATAAATTTTAACTTTTCTACAAACCAATCTCTTTCTCTTATTCCTTATCAACTTCTGAGCATTTACTCTTTTTTTTTCTCCTCCTTCTTTCAATCAATGAAGTTTTGCATGCCGTAATAGAAACAATATCATGACATGCAATTATCTCTTCCCTGAGAAGAAAGAAAGAAAGTTTTTATCTACAAAATATTTCTAATTTTTAGAAATATTTTCCCATCCTATCCCTATTTAAATAAATCTATCCAAGATGATGGGAAAGTGTTAGGTACTTCAACATTTTTTGTCCTCTAATATTTTTTTATACAAACAATTATTCCCATGTTAACACTCCTGAATTGATTTTCTCACGGGTTCAAATATTGATGTATTCATTTGCCTTCACATTGTCATCCCTCTCTATATTATACAAATATATATATCCACATCCATTGTCTTAAATTTCTAATTCATTTCTCTTTATCGATGTAGAACCTTCATCTCTATTGATGTGAGTGAGGTAAACATAATTGGTGTAGTTGTTTGTAGCCACATTAGCAACTAGCCAAACTTTTCCTCTAACAGCTTCTGATATTTTCCTTTTTCCTTTTTGTAATCATAGATGGATCGAAAATGTCGCAGTTGTTGTTCGTGCTAGAAAAATACATGGAACCAACTAGTAAGTTATGTGATCGTTAGAGATGCTGTTGCCAAGAAACAAATCATGCTTTTTTCTTTTCTTTTTTTTCTTCTTTCCCACTTAACCCTTTCTTCTTCTTCCATCTTGTCTTTCTATTTCATTTTAATGAATTCTTACTCTTTGATTCTATCTTTCTTTCTCGTTTTTAAATCACCGTTTCATCTTCTGCATTGTAAAGGAAAAAAGAAAATAAAGAAAAAATGTTCTCATACTTTGAGTCATATAAATCTTTAGGGTCCCAATCAGCTCTCTCAATAATCAAAATGTCTCTTAATTTTTTGGGGTTTTTTCTTTTTCTTTCTTTTTTATTGAATGTTTTCCTATTTCCAAATAGCTGCCACTTTATTTTTAGACAAAATTCTTTTGATCTTAATTGGTTTGAATTTCCTTGGCTCCCTTTTTAAAAGAATTCAAAAAAGAGTTGAAATAATGATGATCACAACTATGAATGCTCTGAGCAAGGTAGGCTGTAAGGCAATCAAATTTCCCTTCCACTTACAGGGGACTCCTATAGCCTTGTGCTAATTTTACCTACAAATTTTGATTCAAGTTGGCTTAGAGCTTTGAAGTAAAAGTGTTCCCAATTAGGCTCTACACCTTTAAATACTTGCTTTGTTCCTCAGAATAGGTTTTTTGTAAAGATATCATTCATCTTTGCCATATTACTTTATGCATAATTTTCATGTTAATTATATTAAGAATTCTCTAACACCCTACTGAAATAAAGAATAACAGTGTTCAGAAGCCCTATCTCTTGCATATGATGACTGCAACTTATATAGAGAAAAAAGTCAACCCTCTGGCATGACCAACTATGCATGTAGTTCCACATACCTCCACTGATTTTGTACAATTTGTTGCAGACTCAACAGGCTTGGCCTCCTGGTGCAAGGCTCACTCCAAACTCCTTCCCCTTTCCTAGTCCGCCAGATTGCTGCTCTGCTTGAGTAGTTCTATGGTTCATGAGACCTGCGTGGATAGGCTCACTCTACCACAGATTTTGTAAAAATATGTAGCATCTAAATCTGCTAGGAACTCCCATTTACGTAGGGCTCATTTGTGTCCATGATTTTCGTTCCTTCAACTCCGAATTCACTACCTCTATGCCTAAGAACATTAGATTATTTTTGATGACATCTTTGTGCTGTTTCCTTGGTTTGTGTCATGGGCGTTTTTATCATTCAAGCTCCCCATAGAATAGATGCTTAGGTATTCTGGCATTTTCTATTCTTACTTGGTGTCCCACCCAATAGGTCTGGTTATGAATAAAACAAGTTTCTGTGCATATATATACACACAAATCTAACCAAACTACATGGTTTGAACACCCCCACACACACTCTAAAAATTTAGCTATTGAGTTACATAAGGAATAATATCGTTTGTTGATTAAAAAATTTTGTCTGATTAGTAAAAATCAAAAAAAATTTTTTTTTAATTTTTTAAAATTTTTGAAGAAATCTCTTTTAGTATTACTGATTGTTCTTGGTGATGGTTGGGTAGGAAGATAGACACACACTCTAAAAATTTAGCTATTGAGTTACATAAAGAATAATATCGTTTGTTGATTAACCAATTTTGTCTGATTATTAAAAATCCCCAAAAAAATTCTTTTAATTTTTAAAAATTTTTGAAGAAATCTCTTTTAGTATTACTGATTTTTCTTGGTGATGGTTGGGTAGGAAGATAGATCTCGCAGATGTTGACTAATACAGAAACCTTAAGGTAACAAGATAAATGAGGTAAGACTGAGGCTTCAATAGCATTTTTTTTCACATAAGTAGATACATGAAAGCAGTCATGTTGTTGTAATTCATTGTTTTTTGTTTGGGTTTTTTTTCTTTTAAGAGATCAGATCAGTTAGGCTTCAACTATTAACATATCATTTTGGGGGAGGTCCATTTGGGATAGTGGATAGACAGTCGAACTTCAGAATTATATTACGCAAGTTCGAATCCTAGTTTTGTTTGCGCTCATATTTGGAGTAATATCCTTGGGAAAGTTATAAATCCCTACATTCCCTCCAGCTATAGATTGAAAATTGCATATTGTATTACTCAAAATACTACATGTGGACAAAAGGAACATTTATCAAAAAGGATTGTTCATGGCATTATATCACCTAAAAAGTTGATATGCCGTAGAAACTAAACAAACAAACAAACATTATTTTAGTTTCTAGTTTCAACCTCAACCCTTCAAAATTTATATCCAATAGTCACTTCCTAGAATATAAATTTAATATGAAAATAGTAAAGAATTTTTGTTGAACATAGTATATTTAGGAATCATTCAGAATCAATCTAAACTACTATATAAATTGAACTTTGTCTATGTCTGAGAGAGTTCATTACCCATGGACTCTGAAATGGCTGGGCCAATTTTCTTGAAAATTCACAGTTGTTCTTTGTGTCTGGGATTGTTCTTAGATAGGTGTTTCGGAATACATATATTAGTATCAAAAATCAAAAAGGTTACAACATTTCATATCAATGATAAAATTCAATAGGATCGAAACAGCTGCCCTGCACCATGTTAAAAGTTATACTAGATTTTATGTTTAATCATAACATTATAATTTGATTTAAATATATTTTTTTGATTTCAAATTATTGTCTTCCATTTAAATATAGGGGTCAAATATTGAATGGCAGGAAAAAAATTTTCTCTCTCTCTCTCTCTCTCTCTCTCTCTCTCAGTTCGCACAATAACAAAAACCCAAAGTTTTTGTTTTTTTAAATCGTTCAGCCAAAGTGTTTGTTTTTCCTCTTGTTAATTGTGTATGATATTGAATGAAAGTGTATATATGTATAGTCAGTCAGTCAGTCAGTCAGTTACAGTGTAAGTTTAAATGGCCCATAAAGAGTTGATTTGCCGTAAAACAAATCAATCACCGTGTAAGTCATTATTTCACTCTCTCTACCAAAGAAAGTGGGGGCTAGCCAGGCCCCCCTCCTCCTAGGAGTGTGCACGAAAAATCGATATTTTTAGACCCCTCACATTCAAACGTTTATAAAAAAATAATTTAAAGTGAAAATTACTATTTATAACTGATTTAATTTAAAGAAAAGAGGTTAAACTTTGAAGAAAAAATAATTTAAAGTGAAAATTAAAAATTACTACTTTATAACCGATTTAATTTAAAGAAAAGAGATTAAACTTTGAAGAAAAACATAATTTAAAGTCACAATTACTACTTTATAACTGATTTAATTTAAAGAAAAGTGATTAAACTTTGAAGAAAAAATAATTTAAATCGAAAATTACTTTTTTATAATCGATTTGATTTAAAGAAAAGAGATTAAACTTTCAAGAAAAAAATAATTTAAAATGAAAATTACTACTTTATAACCGATTTGATTTAAAGAAAGGAGATTAAACTTTGAAGAAAAAAATAATCTAAAGTGAAAATGACTACTTTATAACCGATTTAATTTCAAGAAAAGAGATTAAACTTTGAAGAAAA
>JAYKTE010025877.1:0-15464 GCA_036873565.1 Xipholeptos notoides
CTGAGAGAGAGAAAGAGAGAGAGATATAGAGAGAGAGGGGGGTGGATAAACAAAACGGCAATGATAAAAACATTATAAAAACAATTGCCATTGCTGCAAATATGTTATGTACAAAAATATAACTTTTTCGAAATATCTATTCGTAAATCCTTGGATAAATTCACAAATTAAATGTACATTCCAGAATGAAAATAATTGCAGGACTTAAAAAAAAAAAAAAAAAAGACAATTTTTGAAAAAAAAAATTTTGCAATCGGCACAGATCAGTATTTTGCATCTTTGTGTGAAATTTTGTTAAAATTGGTCGAAAGTGCTCGGACATGGAAAATCGCTGGAAAATAAGACGCCATGAAAAACAACTAAGAAATATTATATATAATGAAATCTCACCGTTTCGAGCATTAGGGTCGTGTGCAGAACATATATCTGAAATTTGATTGATATTCGTCAAAAACAAAAGCCGAACTCGTGGAAATAGAGAAAACCATAAAAAACGCTGAAAAAACTTAGAAGTTGGTTGAGATCGTTTTAGAACAGTTACGGGTAGCGTCTGATCTTACTGGGAAAACTTATTGCCGATCAATTAAAAAATGGGGTATTTTTGGCAAAATGAACCCTGACTTAATCTCCACGCGCCAAATTGGTTTAAGATTGAGGTTTTCGAAAAGAAAAAATTTTTTGACAATCATTGTAGACTACGCCGAGCGTCTGTGTGTGAACTTTCAACCAAATTGGTCGAACACAACCCACAGATGTAAGAAATGGGGTAAAAAGAGGCTCTAAAAAAGGGGGTTTACAACGCTGACTTTTTCAAAGTGTTGACATCATACGAAAAAGAGCCGCATCGGAAACGTAGATTCGAAGTTTGGTCGAATTTCGTTAAAAACTCTCGTTAAGAACGAAGCGGGTGTGCAAAGAATGAGAAACGCTCAGAAAACGCCGGGTGAAAGACCAAACTACGATTTTCATAGTGCAAAACACGGTCGACCCTAACCGTAGTGGCCTGGTGTGCTAAGAATAGACAGTGAGTGCACCCGTGGTCTCTTAGTCTATAAAAAGCCGTAGTCTCTGAGTCAATAAAAGCCTGCGAAAACTCATTAGAGGCGTTTATTTTCGATAATTATTGGGGGTAGTTTGATATAAAACTTAGCCTACACTACTCCCAGATATATAAATTAACGTTGTGTAAAATTTCAAGAAAATCTGTTCAGCCGTTTCGGAATCTATAGGGAACGAACACACAGACAGACAAACAGACAGACAAACTTCCATTTATTCAATAGTAATGATATCTAAGGCAGCCAGTGACAGCTTTATCACTAGGTTCAGTCATAAACCTAAACAATTCTTTTATTATTCTTTTCATTCATTGGCGTTAAAAAATAAAAATACATACCCTGAAATAAACTCAATAAAAAAATGTAAAACTTTGAAAAATTGTGTCAGCAGGTTTTTTTGGGTTTGTTCTATTAAAATTGCGAGGGTTTTTTTTTTTCAATCTAAAAGTGTTTTTTTTTTCGTTTGCAGTTTATGTCAATACACTTTTTAGTAACGTTAGTGGTGTGGTGTTGCAAACAGAGTAGGGGGTGAATTTTAAGGTAGTAAGAAAAGAAAACAATAAAAATAAAAAAGAGCCAGTTGATTTAATTTAACAATTTTTTTTTTGTTTTGAAAAATCTTTGACGACGACTATTATGTATGTTTCCCAGTTCTGAAGATGAAAGTCTAGTACTAATAGTAGCAACAATCTAAAATTAGATCTTTGATTCTAGTTTCATAAAAATAAATATTTTGAGGGCTTTTCGGAATTTTAAAGGTTAACGGATTATCAACAAATCTTGCGGGCGGCAAAAACAGTAGAGTGACGTTCTTGATATAGCCGATAAAAATCATTGTGTAAATTTTATTCAACCCTACCAAACTGCAAATTTTGATTTGGGCTATAACATGGATTTATTTTACAATACGGCCACTATTAATGGACCCCATTGAACGTGTTATATCACTTTAAAAGGTTTTGAAAATCGATAAATGCGCCTGTTTATGGGTAGATTTCGAAATGAATTATTTTATTCATCGAATGGTAATAAAATGTTCAGATCCCGGCGAGAACTTAGGAAATTAGAACTTCTCTTAATGAATGTCGATCATCCATATTGGGAAAAATTCATATTAAATGTAAAATACTCATAGCGGCAGTAGTTAAAAAATCAAGGACTACACGAAAATTAAATCGAAATCTAAGTTAATGAAATACTCATTAAAAAAACTATCAAAAAGAGATTACAAAATAACAGGGAAACAACAGGGAAGAATGTTTTTTTGTTTTTTTTTTAATATCCTTGCTTTATTTTTCCTTATGATTACGGACGGCTGTGAATTAAGTTCAGTAAAGCCTCAGAAAAAGGTTATTCTATTACTGCTATTCTATTCGTGCTCTTTTCTATGTTACGTAACAAAATAAAAGCAAGGAATAAATACAAAACGAGCTATTTCAAAATAATTATACAACTCAGTCATCGAACATCTTGTTTATATGCTCGGATTTTAATGATGAAGCGCAGAAAATAAACAGCGCTAATTAATAGCTTATTCAGTAGAGCATCAACATTCTAGGATAGAAATAAAGATGATCTGACAATCCTGATGCGGGCTACAGTACTCATTTAAGCTTTTAATCTTCATACCATGACACGATAAATATACATAAATAAACATATAACGATCTTTATAGTTTAGGTGAAGGATAAAGTAATGATTACACTAATTTATATTAAATGCCATCAACTAATGAAGTAAGCCAATTTTTGTTTAAATTTGCCAATTTTCACCACATTTGCGATACGAAACCTCGTGTGAAACAGAAAATAATTCTGAATAATTCATACATTCAGAATTTCTTAAAGTAGGTTATATTTCCCATGTGAATAATCATAAAGTGAAATTCTTCTATCAATCTGCGTGAATAAGAGCGCAGTCACAGTAATAATCAAAAACTGAGTATCCAACCTGAGTATCATCAACTGGTGTCTTACATTACAACATTGGTTGGCAGCCATTTAAATAGAACGATGGCCAAATCTCCTATGGCAAACTTGATTCAAATTTTATGTTCGAAACATCATGCTAAAATCAGTGGTTGATAACTAACCAAACAATGGGATTTGCTAGATTTAGTGCTATCTGCTGGACTTATCCGAATAATAATGAAGGCATTAGAGTATAGTTTACTATTGGTATTCAAAAAAATCAATACAACAGAAATAAATTTTGAACTCAGTAAGCTAAAACAGTTTTGGCTTACTGAATTCAAAATTTATTTCTGTTGCATTCAATGCGTCCTGATAAAATTTTAAATTTTTTATAAAAAGCCAAACAAAAGGAATTCATGATTATAAATATCTGAAAACAACAAAAGGAATTCATGATTATAAATATCTGAAAACTTACATCATTTTTGAAAAAGGCCAAAAATTTTCAAATCATCGCCATTTATTTTTTTTACTTTTCTTTTACATCCAAATATAAAATTCTATTTTTCAAAAATGACACATATTTTATTAATTCGTTTTTTCAATCATTAATAAACAAAATTGTAAAATCTAAATTCATACTTATTTAGGAATTAAAAAAAACATTGAATTTAAATTATTAGAAATTTCGTGACGATCTACTACTAGTTTCCGTTTTTACCATTTTCTTATGCAAATCTACGACGTCGCAGCTGACGAACTTCAAAGTAAAAAGCAAACGCTGATTTTTAGTTTTTAAAGGGGTGAATTGGCATAAATGAATTTTAAAGATTACTGTATTGAAAATTTCTGATTATTAGTTAATATTAAATATTTAATTATATTTTAAACTAATTAGCAGTTCTTAAACTAATAAAGATAGATTCAATAATTACAATTAAGCTTTTTTGGAAATATTTGAAATTAATTTTGCCAATGAAGGAAAACATTAAAATGTGATCATTAATTAAAATAATAATTAAATACTTTTTAAATTACTTCTTTATTTTACAAAATATTCTAGAAAAATGCAAGTAATGTACGGCTCAGTACATTCAAAAGAAAAAAATAATAATTTATACGCTTTTTTTCAACAACAAACTCTTCCATCCCTCACAAAGGTTGAGGTCGATGTAGAATTTAAAATCGAACGATATTTTGCATCATATTTTTCTTGAATCTTGTACAAGTTGTAATTTGGCAACTGAACTTTTTGGTTTTTAAAATAATTTTAATTTACGTGCTGTGGAGGGTTAAAATCATTCAACCTCTAGAAAACAACTTTTCTATAACAAAATCAACAAAGATATTTCAAGCAAATCATTGAAAAATTATCTTAATCTGAAAATAAACTGATTTTTTGAGAGATTTTTCAAAAATGTTAAAAAATACAGCATTTTTTACGTGATCAAAACAATGTGTAGGTTCCGGTTTCTAATTTTAACGAATGTTATCTTTAATAAAAAATTTATTAAAGAAATAATTTCTATATGACATTTTTATTTGGTCATTCCCCTTTCTTTTGCACTAAAAATGTTTATACTTTTTATTAGTATTTTGATTTGACACAATATTAAATCCTTTTGGACCGAAAAATAGCAATTGCCGTTGATCCACTTTGTATATTACTGGGGATAGGAGTAAAAATTGATTGGATTTACGTTTCACCATAGCTAATAAATCATTTGTCAAAAGTTGTTTCCTTTATTCAATGGATTCTAATAAATTGGTTTTATTTCTTTATTCTCTTCATTATTCAATTTTTATTTATTTATTTATTTATCTATCTATGCACCTGCCACTTTAACGTCTCATTAACCCATATCTACGCGCTTCCCTGTCGTGACAATACAACAAATTAAGTGCATTCATAGTAGATTGTTCAACTACATAGCAATCAAAAATAAATGAATCCTCTGCCTGATAATACTCGCTTCATCGTAGTCACTTCCGGTTCCAGTTCCTAATACTAGCTCTGCTACCCAGGAGTGAGTCACAACATAGGGTTGAAATGGCCTAGGCATAACTTTAGCCTTGGTGTGTGATCATTTGTTATTTTCTTAGTTTTCCTGATGTCAAGAACAACGTGCTCTCAGAATAGCTGATAAGTCTGTATGATTTTTCAAAGACCTTCGTAGATCTAATATTTTTCAATTTTGTATGTTTAAAACAGAAGACGCTCAAAGAATGACTACAAAAATAACGAATGTCAATAATACTAAATTCCCACTATTGAACTACTGTATCTTATATACAAAATTTAATTCAGACATGAGGGCATAAATATTTTACATTATCTAATCTGAATATTCCATTATTATTTGAGCGTTTAATTATTTCTAATAACATTTTCTAGTTGAATGTAATTCAATTTTACGATGGATTTTTCCTAACTACAATATAAAGTGAATTTCTACTAGTTTTATTATATACCATCGGCAGATGGAAATTTCAGTTTGCATGAGAAATCTAATTCTTAATGCTGTGTAAAAAGATCGCTCCAAGCCTTTTTGTTTATCATATCATTGTAGCTTCAATCGTAAATAAATTCAAATTTAGCTTGACACTCGTCAAACATTGCCACATAGTGCAAGCTAACAGAAAGATATGTTCTTAAAGTAAGAAAAGCAGTAAAAAGAGACAATCAGGTAAATGCTACTGAAACTGCTAGTGAATTGGAACAAAATTATAATCAGTTCATGCTTCTTCTTTCGTAGCGCTTTATACACTTATGTCAGCATGGTAGAGTGACAAAAAAGTTATAATACTAAAAACAATAAAAATCAGGGTTGTATTTTGAGAACCAGCATGAATTCGATTACTGGAGAAAATTGTTTAGGTCAGATGAAACGAAATAAGAAATTTTCTGTCGTAATTACAAACGTTACGTCTGGAGAAAACTACACAAGCAATAAGACGGTGACATGGTGCTACCTACTGTAGAGCATGAAAGGAGGTTGCATAATGCTGTGGGGTTGTTTCAGTGTTTTTGGCCCTGCTAAGTTGGTAAAAGTCAAAGGTATAATGAATTCCTTGAATCAACAAATTTTAACGGGATGATTTCTCATCATCAGTTGAAAAAATAAAATGTGTTAAAATTAATATGCGTTCCAAAAGAAAAATGAAATAAGCACTCTAGCAAACCAACAAAAATGAATGAAGGATAGATATATAAATGTTTTACAACAGTCTAGTCGAACCCCAAACTTAATCCCGATTGAGCATTTTTGGTTTGATCTAAAAATAATAATCATTTTAAGAGGACCAAAATATCTGCAACAACTTAATATTTCTTAAGAAGTGTAAAGCACTTGACAAGTAATATCCAAATCGTTTAAAGTGTATAATACAAAGTTTGACACGTTAAACATTAGAATGTGTACCAATATTTTTGCCATTTCATCTTTGGAAATAAAATAAAAATAATGTTATTTGATAACAACAATTAAATTGCCTCTTTATTACTTTCATTACTTATATTAATTAAATGAACGATACAAATTTAGCAAAGGTTTAATAAGTGATTATTTTCCTTTCGGAAGTTTTATTAAATCCATGAAAATTATTAAAACAGTATGATCCTCAATTTCTATTATTATTATAGGATCCTAAATAGGATCCTTAATGGGGCCCCGCACATGATAAAGGATATTTAACTTAAAATCGTGTTGGTGGCTACAGGAAGTTTAAATTTTTATTTGAGCAGATTTGTCTTGTGTAGGAAACGTAAGATTAAATTCACTCCTTGGCACAGGAAAGTCTTATCGAATTAAAACCTGGTTTGTGACCACATGTTCTTTATTCCCACACTGGACTGTATACAATATTTTGCAGATGTGTGTGAAACAAAAAATATCATAGCGCATAAGTTTTAATGTGTTTTTTCATTCAAGAATGGTTTTGTCAAATAGTAACGAGGAAGGCGGTGAAACAATATGGAGGAGTTCACTCAAATCATTCTGCAATTTTCATCTAATTTTTAAGAGGAGTTTGAAAAGTTATCATTATTCAGATTATTCACACTTTTATTCTCATCTTTATTGTTATATTTGAAACATTGTCTTCGGTCGTCATTTTAAAAATATGGGTTATCCAAATTAGCGGACTTTTAATCACTTTCTTGTTGCTTTATTCACTACGTTTTGATCTTCTTCGGGAATATTAAAGCCGATCTCGGAAAGCATTTTCAAAACGACCAACCAAAAGACCCAAAGAAATCCAAAGAGTATATCGACCGAAACGTCGTGACTATATAAAGATGAAAGCAAAACTTCAATTAATTTAAATAATGATAATGATTTTGCGATTTTAAAGTTTAAACTGGTTCCCTTGGGACTTTTTTAATAGTCTTATTAGTTTATGCATATTAGTTCAAATATTTTCTTTTAGGCAAAAGCCCCGTGAAGCAGAGAATAAGTGTTCTGACCTGGGAAAAGTAATACACCACTTCAAATCCCAGTACTTCCGTTACGGGGTAATACAATTGAAAAAGGTGTGAAAATCTTATTTTTTCTAAGTATGGTTTAAATAGTGTAATTAAATACTTTGTTTATAGAAAAATGTTTATAAAAAATTCAAGACATTCAATGAGATTTAAAACATGTGTGGGGTCTTCTGACGTATTAAAATCATACTCTTACGACTACTCTTTTTTATATATTTCTCTCCGCGTCTATTCTCATCTCTTCCAGATTTACCAGATACGAGAGATTCAATTGCTATTCGCCTTCTTGCGAGGCAAATCTTTATGGAAACATCTTCATATTCAGTGTTTCCATTAACCTGGACCTTTCTCTTCAACTCTGGGAGAGCCTTTGATATGTATGATAAGTTTTTTGGTTCATTCTTAACCACATCTATCTTGGTGTCCTCCTCTCTTTTTATCCTCGAATTAAAAAGTCCTGAAACTTGTTCGTAACAATTTTATTTCTCCCGTCAGCATCCATGTATGCACTCTTAATCAGATGCAGCTTTTTCTAAATGTAATCCCGAACCCCTACATGTTTTATGTTGGTTAACTGTACATACATTAATTGGTCACCACCCGATAATCTTCTAAAACAGCTCGAAATTTGTCTTTCTTACGCCTGGGGTTATCGGAAAGTAGTCTAAAAACAAACTATTCGTTCTGCTCCTCATGTTGAAAGAACCGTTTAGAATTTATCTTCTCCCGATGGCCATTCCACTCTAAAATAACACTGCATATCCCCAAGCCATATTTTATCTACACACTAATGATTGGATTTCCCTTCAGAAAAATTTATCTTAATCTGAACATGAAATATTCTTTAACTCTATGGATAGACTATGAATAAATACGATAAAAATAGCTGGCTACATATAAAAACTTATTTTTTAAAGGATATGATATGTATTTGGTCTAGCAACAAGCCAAGTTAACCACTCTGCACCCTCACTTTTAAGTATATAAGTAAATTGGAATATGAACAATGAGCAAAAATCACCTATCTTAACTATTTTGAGATAGGTTCCAGTCGTCTACGTTAATCACGTTGATGATTTCTAGTCGCTCACGCTTGAGCTTCTTTGTACCAATGCTCCCTTATCAAATATGTTGGTGCCGCATCTTATCAGTAAGCACTAAATTAAATGTGTTAAATAGTAAATAGACTATCTTGTCTCCGTGTGGTTAAGTTGAAGCAAGTAAAACCCGAATACATATTTAAACTACTTACCTAATTTATTCCTTTTTCTTAATTGACTAAACAAACCTATTCTACAAACTTGTCGGACAAATACTGCATTAAACTGTTTTAATCCATTGCTGATTTGGTGCAAAAGAGGAACTTTTAGCAAAATTTTTGTTAAAAATATTTTTTCAACTAATTATTTTTTCATGGGATTTTTTTTTTACCATTCGCCTTACTAAATTTTCAAAAATTATACCTTTCATTCACATGATACAGCAAATGTTTAAACCATGTGGTTGAGAAAATGATTGGACTTTGGCGGATTTTCGGCCTAGCTAATTAAGTTACCCGAAAATACTGAATTAATGCAATGGATTATTAAAGATCCTTTTTTTTTCATTGCTAGTAAATAATCTTAAGCTTCTTGCTGTGGTGTGTGACATGGTTATCGGGTGCATCAATTTACGCTTGACACGGGCAAACTTTAAATACTTTGTGCCTATAACATGAAAATGTTCATGATATTCTGAGTCATGACAAGGGAGTATAAAGGAATTAAAATTTATCAAATAATGATCGAGTGACAAAATGATTAAAATTTTATTTACGTTGTAAAGTATTATCATAACATAAATACATTTGTAGATTTTTATGATACAAAACAATACTTTGCAAGTTAATAGAAAAAAATTAATAAAATCCTCTAGTACTCTAGCTAAAATGATCAGAAAATTTATCAATTAAATCTTATAGTTGTACCTAATAAGGGGTAAATTTTAAACTTAATGAGTTGAGAGAAACGAAAATAATATTGGAGTTTTAAATCCATTGCTAGCCTGAATTACAGTTAGACTTGAGGAGTGGGTCTTCGTAATGAGTATGAACTTGTATAATGTAGTCAGATTTGACACTTTGCTTTTTTTTTGCAAGTTAGCTTAATGATAAATTGTCATGAGACAGACAGGTCGGCTTCTTGTCCGAGTCCCTAAGAGTAATATTATTGAGATCCCTTTAACTTGACCGTTAACGTTTATAAAAAAAAAAAAAAAAAATTGGTAGTGCCATTCTATTACATCGAAATCTATTTGGATCCTATCAATTACGTATTATGCTGTATAAAAAGTGACTTGGATATTTTCAAAGAATAAAATTCTCCAAATCAAAAGGATATATTTCCAAAGATGAGTATGGCGAGGAAGTGCGCTTTTCTTCGCTTTGCACTTATGTGCAGACTTTGCATTTTTGTGCATGATACACTCCGGCCGCATCGTCTTCTTGCGCACCGTACTGCCCATCACATATTGTATGCACTGAGGTTTAGATGCACGCAGGGAGGGATGAAACAAGACAAAACGCCGGTAGTACAATTGCAAGAAGACAATTCTATTTTTTTAACTTGATGATGTTTTATTTTCGATTTTTGAAAACATTTGTGTCGAATGGGGAGCTATGACTGTGATAGGCATTAATCCAAAAGTTGGACGTAAACATTTCATCTTTTTGTAGGCCAGACCCTAGGATGGAAACTGGGCCCTAAAGCCCCAAGCTGGGAACCACAAGCTGGAACCCCAGTGAAATCTGAATTCCAACTTTCTCTTAACTCTGCTCCCATTTTTTTTTATAAACTACCCAATATTTCAATCTTAATTTTAATATGCAAATAAGTTTCCCTCCTCGAATTACATTTTCCAGACCTTTCCAGGAATGGCTCCGATGACCACTTAAACTTGGGGAAAAGCTCTTATCTCGTCTGTCCTGGACGACACAAATTCCCCATTTAAAATCCACTCAATAATAATAGTAATAATAATGGTGGATTTTAATTTATCCTCTTATATTTCACATATAGGTTATATTTCTAATTGACAATAAAGCCCAATTTCCTAATTCGGTGGGGGTACTCTAAAAAACGAATTTTCCTATTTTTTTTCAAAACCCCAGATATTTTTTTCTAACTGACCATCTCTCTCTATTTTCATGCAATTACATCAGGTAAATTTATCAACATAAAACCAGTACCCACCCCCTTTTTTTGGTAGACTTGGAATCAATGTTAATAGTCCATCTGCAGTACTGCAAAAACATGCCAAAATATTCCTTTTTTCAAATGAAAACTTTTTTCATCAATGCTTTCATTTTCTTTTTCAATCTAAGCATTCTCATTCTATTTTCATTGCTTTTTCTTATGCACAATTTCTTTTTAATTTTATTTCTTTGGGTTTTTTTCAGACTACAATGTTTTTCCTTTTTTGTTTTCAATTTTTCGAAACCAATAATTTTCTTGAACCATATCGGATTTGACGTGGCAGCCCTCATCTCTTCCATCCGCATAGTTGGCCAGTCTAAAACCCTATCTCATGTCTGTTATTTTTTTTTGTTCAATTTATAACATCAGCCCTCAGGTTTTATATTTATATATAATTCCATTCCACTATTCTTCTCTTACTAGTTCAACAACCGTTTTTACAACCTCTCTAGGTGTTTGATTATAGGGTTAGGGTGCTAAAACTTGCAATCTTTCCAATTCCTATAATGCATATATCAAATGACTCCCTAATATCCTATCTTGAGTCGGATTTAAATTCGACCAATGGTTAGCTTTGATCCATCATTCTACTTGGAGAGCAACATACATATCTGTTCTTTCACAGAAATAACATAACAAACCGTCCCCTTCTCATTCTGTTTCAACAGTTTAATCACGAATGCATTATATTTTTTAATGACAATAAACAATAACTCAACAATCAATAATTTTTCCCAATTAGAATCATTTTCTTAGTTCATGCCTTTCTCATGAGGACAGCTAACGCAGACAATGTCAGAACAGAGGGAGATGTTGCATCACACTTGCACTTTATTCCTTGGCCCGGCTATACAGCGGTCACTGGTCTGGGCGGAGCACGGAGACTCGTTCGCCCTCATACTGCCAGCGGCCCTGCACGCGCCCAACCGGGCCCAGACGCACGCCTACCGCGCTCAATCTGTCTCACACATCTACAAGCTCATGGCCTTTTTTCCACAGCTGGTGAGCACTGGTCAAGCTGCCATATTGTTTAGCGTCCTCGCACTTCTACATTTCAACATGGGCGTACCATAGAAACAGTTATTTCAGCTTCTATCATCACCCATTCACATATATTTTGGGCATACATTCGGAATTCCTAATCTTATTAGACTTAATCTTCTCTTGTGCATCTCTGTCTGGCATCTATTGTTTCAGTTATATCACATTCACATTCCTCATTTTTCTTTTGGGTCTCAGGTCTTTTTCAATAAATTTCTTTTCATTCATAGTGTACACTCAGATACTAGTAATAACATTTCCAGACACTCATTTACACTTCAAGTTTCAGGCCTTTCTCAAGCAATTTCTTTTCCATCAGTGTGCACTCAGATACTGCTAATATCTCTTCCGGTCACCCATTTACACTTGAGTTTCAGACCATTCTAAAGCAATTTCTTCTCTTGGTTCATGCATTTCCTATGAGGACAGCTAATACCGTGAACATTGGTGATTGATGCCAGTCGTCCTCTCCTGTCCATGTCTACAGGACAGAGATGCTGCATTCCAATCACACATTTCTCTCACGGCCGGCTGCACTGTGATCATTGCTCTGGGTGGACTGCGTGAGACTGCAACGGGCCATCAACCGCACGACTGCAACCAATCAATCTTTCTCATCTACCACTGAGCTGATGGGTTCATTGCACAGCTGATAAACCCTAATGTCCACTGGTTGAGCAGCCGTTTCGCCTAGCATCCTCAAAATTTCACATTTTAACTGGGCTTGCTAGCTACCTACAGGGAAACACTCCCACGCCCCCGGCACGCCCATCGGAGAGGGGATGCACATGCCTATGAGGATCAAATCCACCTCAAAGCTTTAACTATCAATGATCCATCCTCCGTGCTTCCTTTCTTCATGATCTGGGCCATATCACTTACCCCACATTCCTTAGGTTCTGTTCGCATCTTGCAAAATCTCCATAAAATTACTCATGATTGATCCTTACCCAGTGTTTCCTTTGGTACAAACTGGGCTACATCGGCCCACATGCCTCGGTACGGAATACAAATTGACTCAACCCTTTACGATGAATTTTCACACCTTATGAAATCTCAGTAAGTTTCTCAAAGATGGCCGAGAGCCTAATGCACAAGGTCTTATCTTGAGTTTCCCCCTTTTTGTCACCCCCATCACGACCGCACAGGACTAAACAGAAAAAGAATACACCCTCTAAGAACCACACATCTTTCAAAGAAATGTCACTATCTTCCAGGAAATTCGGTCTAAAACATTTCGTACACAGACCCTTATTTCTCATTTCTCCTGTTGCTCTTCCGTCTTTAACCTCATACACTTTTATCAACATTACTCAACCCTTCCTTCGGCTTCTAATTGCTTAATACTCAATTAAACACATTTTTATACAGGTGGGCATATTTTCTTCCACCAGTGTGCATCCAGCTATTCTTTCTTTTTTTTCAACCAAAAACAACTCTTCACATATTCCAAAGAATTCATTCATACTATTGATCACAAAATATCTCATTCAATAATGAGCACGCAAAACTGGCCTAGTGTTAGGTGGGTCTCACAGAGAACATAATCTTCCAGACACGCATATAGATAAAAAAATCCCCTAAATCGTTTTATTTTTTCTTTTCCACAGAAATTCCTAATTCACATTGTTCTTGAATTTTTGTAGCATGCTTTGATAAATAATAAAATTGGTTTAAAAGTTATTTAACAACTGCATCTAATCAATAATTTCTTACATGTAATTTCAAAAGCATTTTTAAAGAATTAATTCATACAAATAATAACAAAATACCTCATTCAATAATGAGCGCAAAAAACTGGCCTTGTGCCAGGTTGTTCCACAGAAATCGTTATCTTCCAAACACCCATATAGTTTCAAAATTCCCCTAAATCGTTTTATTTCGTTTTGCCAGGAGAATGAGCGGGATGAAAATGTTGACACATGAGTTATACGTTTCTTGTCTCATTTTGCCCACCAGTGACTACCTGTATATATAAACACATTCCTATTAAGTATCGTCTTTTTCCATGTTACCTTAATATATAGACTGTTAAAATAACTTTTCTCTGCCCCTACCTAAATAGAAGTCTACTTTCATGTTGAAATCTAATAACAGACATAAAGAACCCCATTGACGAAAGAAATAACAGACATAGACACCTTATTAAACTTAGATTTTTTTTGTCACTGAAGCCTTTAGACACGCACCAGTAAGCAGTAAATTATTTATACTAACATTCACATTGCTTTCTTCTACTATTCGTCCAGCAAATAAAGTTTTTTAATGAATTACTTGAATTACAACTTTTTACGCTAGTTGGGGCCAGTGGTAAACCCCACCAAAATTCCTTTCTATTATAGCTGTCAGTCAACAAGATTTAGCTGCATGCAACTTATACAACAAACAATGTAGTGAATTATTGGGGACAAGACTAAGCAGACCAGAGACAAACAACGGTAAGATGGAACACAATTGTAAATCATTCAAACAACGGGGCAAACCCATTGAAGACGTTTTTTGTTACTGTGGATTGAATACTGCCTCAAACACTCTTGATGGAATCCCCAAGAAGTTTAGTTGGTGTTTATACGGTATCCATATTTTACCTGCACACAAGAGGCAAAAAAACACATATTTCATAAACTATGATTTTTGCAAATCAGTTGATACATTACTAGACCCAACAAATTTCCTGATAGGGCAACGGCAATAAAGAACATGCCACCTCCAGGGAACATCGCCGAACTACAAAGTTTTTGGGGCTTGGCCAACTGTTACCCGTCATTCATTTCTAACATGCATAATTTTCGGGCCCCACTTAACGAGCTTTTGAAAAAACAGCACATTGAAATGGGTATCTGAATGTCAGGAGGAATTCAACAAAATTAAAACTACACCTATCCCTCACACGCTACAATCCAGAATTAGACATCATAGTGGCCAGCGACACAAGCTCACATGGAATAGGCACTTGCATATTACATAAAATGCTGGGTGGAAGCAAAAAACCAGTGGCACACGATTTACGTTCCCTATTGCTTTCGGAAAAGCATTACTCTCAGATCGAAAAGGAAGCCCTCACAATAATTTTCGCAGTAAGAAAATTTCATCGTTTTCTGTACGAAAGACTTTTCACCTTGCAAACCGACCGCAAAACAGCTCCTAGCCATCTTTGGATGAAAAAAGGGGAACCTGTCTATACAGCAAACAAATTACTGAGGTGGGGAGCCATCTTAATTTAAGTTAGAATACCTTCTCTCCAAAAAATCAGTCATGCTGACGGATTGTCAGAGTTAATTCCAAGTCAGTTAACCTCTTGAAGACACTGTGATCACTTCCCTACGAAATAACAGTGAGATACAAAATATGATTCTTAATACGATCAAATAACTCCCAGTTACCCTACATTAAGTCACCGATTTGACTAAAATATACATTCTCATAGAAAAAGATTTCTGAAATAGAAAAAATGTTTACAAAATGTTTTACAGAAAGAAATTACCCACCATTAAACCTTAAAATGTAAGAAATTAGCTTTTTTTCTTAGGATATTTATTTTTTACTATTTTATGAAAATTTTATTCACATTTCATTGCACTTTTTTTATATATTATTAGAATTATTCCCATCTATTAAAAAATTAAAAAGTGCAACGAAATATCAATCAAAGTTTTTGTAAATTTTTAGCCTAAAATAGTAGAAAATAAATATTCTAAGAAAATAAGCTAGTTTCTTACTTTTTAAGGTTTAATT
>JAYKTE010025987.1:0-15449 GCA_036873565.1 Xipholeptos notoides
CCCAACAGTATTAGTACGAATATGAACGCAAACGGAGCAACTGGGATTCGAACTCGTGTACTACGATTCCGAGGTCTCAATACCGATTGGCCCAAATCGTCTTCCCCAAAGTACAATTTTACAATGAATAAATACAAGCTTTTTGTTTACAAGTTTAACTATACTTAATTACTGAACATAGTAACCCTCGATTGCTAGGCTTGTGTTGTAGAGATTGTAGAAGCGTGTTTTCTTTTAAAACGGAGGCAAAAGTCATTAATCGTTTAAAATCGAGTCGCCAGTTAAATAGTTTTACAGCATAAATCATGATTTTGTAGATTTTTGAAGTTTTATATTATATACAAACAGCATCGGAGCACTAATTGCGAAGTAAGTACACTGACTCAGAAATCTTATCTTGTTTCTGTCTAATAATCATTAACCCTACAATTCTTCAAGGTAGGTTAAGCGGTGCAACAAGTGTTTTCGTTTAGAAAAACGCAAACAAAGAAAAGGCGTTCATATAAAAAGAAATTATTCATTATAGGTCGCGTTGTCACCGTAAGCAAAACCACTTTCAATTGACTGTAAAAGCAGTGGGCATAATTATTTCTAAAAAGTTGTTTTAAAATTATAGACAATTTTTCCCAGGCGAAATTTGGTTGATTAATTAATTAGCCATGTCATTTTTAATCCATAAATTAGTGCTAAGAATTTGGTTAGTTTTTTCCTAAAATGTGACCAATCAAAATTCAGCTTTTTAAAATTACTATGACAATATTAGCAGACATTATTGATGGTTCTATCAAAGCTTGTTATAGTTATATATAAAGTTCTCATAAATGTTTAATATCTAATAAGTAAAAATAGTATGGCATTCCGGGGTGAATTGGCATTCGTTTGCCTGTGATTTTATTCCATGGAATAACAAATGGAATAACAAATTTAGATTCTTTGGATCCGCTGCCTGTATGGAGCAACTGAATATAACTAGAAAGGATTAGGGCGTTTTTTCTGCTTTTTTTCCCCTCTTTTCTTTTTTTCTTCGGCTTAAAATGCTAAAGGAAATCAGTCTTTAAATTCCTCTTTTTGTAAGAATCATTTCACAAAATCACTAATTTTAAATGATCGTATACACAGCAGCCCTAAATGTTATTCAGGTATAATAATTAGTAGACGTTTGCTTCTTTTGTGCCACCCAGTGTCACTTTACTTGTTTGTTTCCAAATGACGTCACTGGAAAATACTGCGTCCACTTGCAAGTGTAATTCACAGGTTGAAGAGTCAGTTCACAATTATTAAGAAGTGTAATTTGTTGAAAGCCTGGTACTCAACACAGCAGATGCTTTCGATTCAGTTCTTATGTTATGTGTTTCATTCATTTGTATTTTCCGTTTGTCTTTTGATGAAAAGGTGTTTTTCCTTTTACGGCTCATTGCCCCATTTTCAGGTTATTCAATGGTGTATCAAGTTACTTCAAGAAAACCTGATTTTGTTGAGAAGTTGTTTAAAAATAAACAATTTAAAGAAAAATCACGTTTAGTTGAATAGAAAAAGAAAAACAAACTTAACAAAAATAAGAAACAAAAATTTGGCATGAAGTTTCTGTTTTTCAGATTGCCCAGTTTGGTTATTTTGGTTTAACGACATGTCAACTCCTGACAGGTTATTTTATTCCATAAGATTTAATTATTATTATCATTTTATATACATTGCCATCAAAATGGTTTTCAATCTTATTTCAAAATGTAAGATACTATTTTATTTTTCAATAAAGCAACTACAGATACAGAGTAATTTCCATGATAAATTTAAAAATAATTAACAGGATTAATAAACTAATTAAAGTAAAAGCTCTTAAGACTTAAATAAATCAGGTTCCAATTATATATTCTCTTAAAATAATTAATCAGGTTCCAATTATATATTCTCTTAAAATAATTAACTTAAAGATTTTTTGTTTTTTCAAACTTTCATACTCTAATCTTTTCGAATAGGATTTTTTAGAATTGATTACCAGTGCGCTGGGTCACAAAATCAAACAGGATTTTTTTTTTTACAAAAAAGAAGGGATTTTATAAAACTACTTAGATTATTCTAACCTCCATTATTCAATTAACCCTTTCAATGCAGAAGGGTGTAAATCTACGTTTTCCACCTCATTGCTTGCTAGACGTAGATTTACATCATTTTTTTCTTAGCGGTATACCTGTAGCAGACGAGATTACAGACGAGAGCTAGGCGAGACTTTGGGGCGAGAGCTAGGCGAGAGTTGGGAAAGGAAGAGGTATAAAACACTCTCGAACCAGGAACACAGGACAGCACATGCTGACAAACACCGCTCGATTTTTCCCTCCTCGTGCGTTCAACATAGATTAGCTCCACACATTCCGTGGTAGCTAAATACCTTTAAAAAACATATACATGAGTTTTGGGGCTTTGTTGCAATTGCACTTTTCTTCGACATGAGATTGTTCAATAGTTTCACTATGTTGAAAGGAGAAAAGTTGTAGAAAAATCAAGAAAAACATGAAATATTTTTATTTAAAAAGATAGTTTTGTAACGAATTATTTTTTCTTGCTGGTTTTATACACTAATAATGGATTCGGAACAAGTCCGCCATGTAGTGAAATTTCGCACATGCTTACACTGTAGTAAAAAAAATGCTGAAACTGAACTAAATTTGATACGCTTCGTAGCAACTGCATTTTTATTTAACGAGGAGAAAATTATATAAAAACAAATTAAATATTTCAGTTTCAATGTTTGGCTTTGTAACGATTTATTTTTTTGTTACATGCTTTAAATAGGCTGTGTTGTCACCGCAAAAAGAAGAACAAACTTTTAACAGCCTGTAAAAGCGGTGGGCGTAGATTTAAAAAAAGATGTGGATTAAACAATAAGAAATTTCCCCCAAGCGAAATTTGTTCACATTAATTCAATTGTTATTGCAATCTTAATGCACAAATTGGATACTGGAATTTTGGCTAGTTTGTTCTCAAATTCTGATCAATTACAATTCTCCTTTTTATTTACTGTGACAGACAATATTGACTACCATTAATGATGGTTTTATTAAAGCTTGTGTTGTTGAACAAAAATAGTATAATATTCAGGGTAGTATTGGCATTTGTTTGCCTATTTTTGTTCTTTCACCCTAAGTGTAAATCACAGAATTTAAGATATAAATTGATATTGACCTTTGGCCCACAGCCTAGTACTACGATAATGAATTTTAAACAAGTGCCGCTGCGTAGTTAGTTTCGTGTATGCATGCATCGCAGTGAAAGTGTTGATACTGGAAGAAGATTTCTCAATGATTTTTCGACCACTATGTAATTGAATTTATGTCCTGTTAGACCCCGGACATCTATTTTCCATCTCCTATGATTTACAAGTGAGAGAAAATTGTCAAACATCTTTCTTTTCTGGAAAATATGAATTTTTTTTTACAATTATTTGAAACTTGATTCCGATGCGAAAATGTTTCGGCGCCAGAAAATTGTTTAGCATTAATTAGTTTCGTTTTGACATAACCCCCCTTCTTCCGCCAAGCCTTTTTTAATTCGAATCTCTGAATGTTTTAATAGACGTCCCTACCATAAATAAAATATATTTCAGCTCAAATTACTTATCTACAACCCCCACTCCATCTGACGAGCACCTGAAGTTATTTAGTTTATTCTGGGGGAAATTCACTTAGTCATTACCAAGATTTTGACAAGAATAATGATGTTGGGATATTTGTTTGAAGCTCTTTAGCTCCAAGGGTTTTATATTCATTTGTTTGTTGTTTTTTTTTTCTCTATGTGTGTTTTTCTATTTTATTTTGATAAGCGTTTTATTCATCTACTAGAAGTAGTAGTAGTATTGCCCTGCTTTTCCTCAGGCGCCGGGGACTTGCTACAAAGGTAGTTAAAAAGCCTATTATATAGGAAAACAGCATCGTACATATGCAAATTTTGGTAGTCTGAATAATTGTGCTATGCATATTTTGATGGTTTGAATGCTTTCATGCTCATTTTGATTTGTGTTTTTTGTAATTCAAAATTTTGAACCTTTAGCAGGTATTTTTCAATCTCAGAACGAATTAGAAAGGCCCACGTAACCCATGTATCAAATTTCAAGTGTTTAGAGCCAAAAGTGGCAGAGCAGTTTGATAGATACTGCAAATACTAACAAGAAAGGTATGGATCCTTTATTTCTTGATATTATATGTTCTTCAAAACACTTAAAAAAATGAAAGATACATATTGAACAAAAGCAGATTATTTTATCATACTATAATTAATATAGTATATATAAAAAGCCGTATATATATCCGACAATTGTCACCGAAAAAACTACTATCTAAAGTAGCTCATAAGTCCCCCTAAATCTATTTATCCCGTGTATGTATTGGCCGATTTTAGTTGGTATATTTTAAAATTGATTTTACTAATTAATGTTTTCTATATTACAGATAGAAAATACATATTGTATTAGTTTATTCAGAAAATAATAGCCGATTTTAGATGGTATGGTTTTAAATTAGTTTTACCAATTATTTTTTTCTATATCATGGATAAAGAATAAATATTACAATATTATGTTATTCAGAAATTAATGGCCTATTTTAGGTGGTGTGTTTTTGTATTGGTTTACAAAGAATTTTCTCTATAGTAGTACATATAGAATATAAAGATTAATAGTTCATCAAGTCGTCGACTCTAAAGTAACTCATTTTATAAGCGATAAAACCCTAAATTGTAAACATGAAATAAGAGGACTTGCGATTACTTTTCCTGTGGGACCTATTTGTTGAGCTTTTTTACTTTGTCGATTAGCATCCGATGGCTAGACACAGTTAATATGTTGATACTAAGTTACCATGGCATTTACTAGACTCTTTATTGTGGGCTTTGCTCGACAATCACTCTCAAATCTTTCATCTTTCAGGCTCTCGTCTCCACAACGAAACTTTGAAGTCAATTTTATACCATTCTTTTACTTGTGCATTCTTCTCAAGCTTTATTGATGTTTTCAGTACTTTGAGTAGCATTATTGCCAAGCTTGGAATACTGCTGGAAAAGCAATCACTTCTATTTTCATGTGCAAAATTGTGGGTTTTATTGCTCATGAAATAAGTTATTGAAGAGTTGGTGACTTAATGAACTAATAATAATGTTTATTCTCTATTTGAAATGCAGAAAAACTTATTAGAAAAACTAATTTAAAAGTATTCCTACTTAAATCAGCCATTATTTTCCGAAAAATCTGAATGCTGCATAATAATAATATAATTTTATGTTGCAGGAAACATTATCCGCAATATATTATCAAGTGATTGTTTTAAATCTCCAGCTGTCCAATAATAACTGCATTTAACTAGTCAATGGAATAACACTGTTTAGACACGATGAAATTTAGATTATTTGGACTTCTGACTGGAATCAGGTTTTCTTTGCTAGTTTATACAATAAAGACTTTATTATGCTCGACATCAAGGAAAAAGACTTCATATTCATGTAGATACAAAAGTCCGCGTTGGAAGATAAGTCCATTCTAGAGGAAGTCGAATTTGAAAAAAATTTGATTATGCTATGTTCGGATGATAGGATTTCTACTTTTCCTATTCCAGATAGAAAATAGGATTCTATTCATGTCCATATAAGGATCGAGTTTGAAAATAAATCCACACTTAGGAAAAATCTTATTTGGGAAATCTTGACTATGTTATTTTCGAATTAAAAATTCCACTTTTCAAGAAAGGATTTTCTCTTTCTGTCAATAGAAAATTTTGGACTTGAAGGCAAGTTCAGCTAAAATGAAATAAATTTTAAAAACAGTCTAGAACTTTGGCCAAAAGTTTTGCGCCACCATGAAAACCCCGAGTTATCGATAACAAAACAACTATTTTTGCTTTAGTATTTTAAAATAGTAATTTAAACTATTTCAAAGTAAAAAAAAATACTTATTATGATTCAATACTTTATTTTCCTCTATTTTTAAGAACAAGTTTTATTCACTTTGGCATAGACTCCATTATTGATTTTAAACAGTCAGATCTAATAGAAGTAGCAAGATCTTTGTTGGACAGCTTCAAGCTCAATTCTTGTTGTTGAATTAGCTTGAAAATATCAGAAACGATATATTTTGTATAGCGTTGAAAAAATTTTGGCCTGAGCTATGTTCGAATTCGGGTTCTTCTATATTTAGTTGGGTTTAATATATATTTCCTGGTGTCCTACAATATTTAGCCAGTCTTATATATATTTCTGATTATCTCCCATTTGTAACTCTTTGTTGGAAGTCGATATATTACCCGGTGTAAGGCTAAGGCAAAAATATGAGTAATATTTCTATTGATCGGCCATATTAATCTTTGTCTCTTCTGAAAAGAAATCCTATTCAGACTAAATATTCCAAAAATAGAATAATTATTCATCTCGACGACTCTTTCACGAAGAGAAAAGGCGTTCATATTCGCAGCCACTCGATTAGTGATGTACAGGAATCAAGTGTTTTTGTTAATATGAAGATTAGATTTCTTTATTTAATGATGTATTTAGAAAATCGTGGCTTTTTAATGTTGAAATATACAAAAATATACAATTTGATAATATTTATCTACTTTGTATAAATCTTAACGGTAATTTTAAGTTAAGAGGAATTATTTTTGATGAACTTCAACAGGTTTAAAGAAGAATATTTAACACAAGGAGGAAGAGGGGATTATGATCTACTACTATAAAAATATTTTACAATTTATTACTATAAAATAAATTAAAATCTATTGCTACAAAATACTTGTAAATCTGTAACTATTTTTCTCCGGCTATTTTTAAATGATAACTACACATCGGACAACAATGTTCAAACTAACGGACAGAGAGTTTCTATCATTTATGGTTTATTTGCTTTGTGTGTTTTGTGGCTTATCAACTTTTTCGATCATTGAGTGCATAAAACAATGTTTTTCATAGATATCTTTCATCAACTCACTGCTGGAATAAAAACATTAGTTGATCCTCAGAGGAAATTATCATATTTCCCCAGACTACTGTTCAAAATGTAAGTGTAACGAACCTTATTTGAACTGGTGCATTACGATTCCAAAGACTATGACTCCTTCCACTGAGCCAAATAGATTCTTCTTTCCTTCATTAATGAACCATAGTTTAATATCTTACATCTATTATAAATTAAACGCTGTCCGTGTGTAAGTTTATTTCATATATACCGCGAAACGATTGAAGTGGTTTTCTTGAAAATTAACGCAATTGTATTTAATGTGTCTGAAAGTGTTTTATGGATTAGTGTTTTTTGGGAATATCCCCGATAAGTATCGAAAGTCTATAATCTAAAAAACAAGCCTCTAGAAGGAAGAGCATTAGATTAAGAATAAAACCGTAACAATTCTGATTATAAAACATAACATGGTCGTAGGCCAGGCGTGGTCTGCAGGTACAAATCCCACTCGGGGTTTGCGATGGTAACAACATTGCATGTCACTTATAAGATACAAAATATTGAGACCGTTAGAAAGTTTTGCAAGATTTTGTGTTTAATCATAACGTTATAATTTGATTTAATTATATTTGATTATTAATATATATATATATGGCTCTACCTAAAACATTTTAGCGAGTTGCAGGGGAAAAGCTGGGTTATGCAGCTAGTCAATTCAAGAGAGGCACTTTATGTATGGCATAGATCGATTCATTGCAATAATTCCAATCAAACAGGTTCGATCAGAAGCAATGAAGCGAATAGGATTTGATGATTTCTAGATGAGTCGGAAATAGCACCCAGCAACCAATGAGCAAGGTGGAAACTATTTGAATTTGGTTTATTTTTATTGAAACATTCGCTGTTAATGACAGAGGTGACAAATTTTAAAAGCAGATATTTCCCTTGTAAATTAAGATACAATTTCTTTTAGTTCTTTTGTTAAGTATAAATATGTATGTGTGTTTGATTATCTGTTTTTGTAAATGTGTATCAAGATATACGCGTATGTGTGTATTTATATATGTACAACTATATATGCATGCATATTTACGTGTATGTATGTATTTATGTGCATGTATGCATGAATACATAGTCAGACACGTTTCATTAAAAAGGATTTTACTTTCTCTTTTTGATATTTTGGATTCTATTTTTTCGAGTTTTCTGACAAAGAACTTAGTTACGGGGTCAAGTTAAAATTCTTTTTAATTAAATATGTCTGAATAACGATATTCTGTCTAAATGTATATATATTTGCATGCACATAAATATTATGATGTGTCCATTCCAAACCCCAAGTGGGATTCGAACTTTCAGAAGTTTCGTGCGAAGCAACGCTCTAACGACTAGCTTAAGGCACAGTTCAGCGTTCATAACCACGCTTTTCACGGTGGTAATCTTAATCGCAGCAGCCATCTTACTTCTAGAAGCTGATTTTTTTCGATTATTGATTTTCTATACTTATTGGGGTATTCCAAAACAGCACCTATCTAAGAGCACTCCCAGACACATAAAGTAGAATTGTGTGAATTTTCAAGAAAATTGGCCGTACCGATCCATTTCCGATTCTAGAGGGAACGAACTCACACACAGACACGCACACAGAGAAAAAGTTATATTTATATGTAAGTTTAGATATTCATGGAAAAGGTTTGTGTCCCACCAAGTTTAACTAAACTATAGATTAAATAGTGAAATCTTCTATTCTGACAAACCATCGGCCCCTCAAAAAAAAAAGAAAACACCTAAAAGCCATAAAAGATGAAGAAAAACAAAAGTAGCAAAGGCGAAAAGCAAACAAACTAAATCAACAAAACATTTTATCAATAAATTTTTTCATGAAATTAAATGACTAAATATCACATGAATAAAAAGCAATAAACAAATAAAATCTAATCTCTTGGTCGGAATATCTGTTCAACCAATAAAAAAAATACTTATTTCCAAAGACTTTCTAAGACATCTCTTAGCACTAAAAGACAATCATTTCTTTGTAACAATAAAAGGTTAGTTGTTTAACAATGTCTAGCACAGAAGAAAATGACTTTTGTAAAACAAAAGGTGAAGATATTTTTAATTGGCTGAATACTATTAAGAGAAAATAGAAACATGTGGAGCCAAAAGCAATTTTCGAAGAATCTATTTTTGTTCGATTTAATTTAATGCAATAATTGACGAAGTTACAGACAGTGTTCTGAAAAGAAACGCAACAATTAAACTATTGCACAAGAGCTTCAGCATTGCCTTTTTTTATTGATATATTAACCTTCGTTGATTGTGTCAACGAGAAAGGTAAAACGGCAGAAGGGCATTTTTATTTGAACACACAGTAACGTTATAGATTAAAAAGTTCAAAGTTTAAACAATATGGCGTTTCACATCGGAAACAGTCCTACCAAGTAAGCTACAAGTGGCCCGCCGGTGACAACTAGCCAGTCATAATCTCAGTAGATCTGTGGAGGTTACCACTGTTGGATTATCAAATTTAATATATTTTTATTTGAATTTTTACAATAGTATTTTAATAGTTGAAAAAATTAAAATATATCATATCTGGATAGCATTCAGATACTCTTTAATATCCTGCCTACAAACTGAATCCACTCGGTTTCAAGACACCGAATAACCACTCGCTACAAGCTTTTGAACCAACAACGAATTATCAGTGGTTTGATAATTTGTATTTTGTTGCTGTTGTTCTAACTTAATTGTTTTCTTCACAATGATGCGACCGATGTACTCCCGACTTTCTTCAGTGATTGCAAACAAACTGAGGAACCTTCATGTAATGGGAAGCTTTCACGAAACTTTGAATTAAACCCATTACTTAGTCCGCAGAAGAAAACTTCCTAGTTTGATAGAAATGACCGGGATAAGTGTCAAATCTTTTGTTGTATTCTTTGTTAATATTGTCAATGGGTCGGGTTGAAACCCACAGCTTCAGATAATTCTTATTTAGAACTAAAGAAACTGAACGTTTTTATTCATTGTGGCAAAAGTTAAGATTTTTAGGATTTCTTAAAGAAAAAAATGTGGACTTTATTTCTATTTATACTAGCTGGATCGAAATGTCATTTCTTGTGTGTCTGCGTGATAAATATTATTTTTTAACGTTTTAATGGCGTAAAACTGGTATTTTGTTATGCTGCTATTGAAAGATAGGTTTTATATACAAAGCCTTTTCTCATTTCTAGCTGATGGTTCCCGGGAAGACTTCCACTGTCTTTGTTGTCATTTATTTCGTGGTTCTTTTTTGTTACAAACTCTTAAGTTATTGCTCGGAAACGTAATTGACAGGTTCCTTCGACGCTATTCTATTACCACTGTCAATTATGTCACTTCTATTCCGGAGGTCTGATTGCAATGGGAGCAATATGTGACATAAAGAAAGAAGAACTATTACTGCGCCAACAACAACAGTAACAATAACAAAAACAACGAAAGCAAAAACTACTACCACTACTACACAACCAAGAGAGAGCAATTGCAGTTGACCGGTTGTTAAATTCAAGGTCTTTTTTTATCGTAATACGAGAGTTCAAATCCTGGTTGTATTGTTCATCTATTTGCTCAGGCCCCGTTGCTTTGAGAAGACTAACTCATCTAAGCGAAGGACAATACTGACGTCAAAGCCTGGGACAGACCCAAATAAATAAAATTGTTAAAGTTTAAGCTATGTTTAGTGATTCTTTCATAGCACATCCTTACCTTAAATTTTCCTCCTACTGGACGTTCACTGATCGTCTAACATTTAGTGGTTGGGTCTTCTAAAATAAAATCACGCCGTTAATCAAGTGGCCTTTACGCCTGATTATCCTGAAACAAAATCTTAAAGTTGTTAATTTTTTAAAATTCTTAAAGTAACCACTCCAAGGATACATTTGAGGCATATTAAATTTATTACAATTCGTTATGATCGATTAGACGAACACAACTATTCTGAATTATGCTAACATAAGCAAACAAATACAAAGTACGTTTAACGAAGATTAACGTTTTATTACTACTGCTGTCTTCCCCCGGGAAAATATGATAATAATATTTTAATGTAAATATCATCTAAAGGTTAGGGTTATGTTTTTATAATTAAATAAAAAGTATATTTCAATAATTTTTACAGTCTTAAATTTCTATCATTGTATAGCCATTATTGTTTAAAGTGTATATCTTTTGTGATAAGCATGGATTTATCTGCATGTTTATATTTTAAGTGTGGGTGTGTGATATTTAAGTTTTCACATCCAATTTGGAGAATATTTTCTAGAAGTAAATCTTTTTCTCAAGCTCACAGTTGAATTTAAAATGTCTTTAGATACCACCTACGAAATTAGAAATCGATAAAACAGAAAGTATCATCGACTTTTTTTAGATGCTGATACCTCGTAGTATTTGTTATGTATTTTTATGTTCCAAAAGTAATGCTCCTTTTTAACTTTTAACTCAAAACATCAAAGAGCTGCGAGGACGACAGTGGTACTATTAAAACTAGCAACCTTTTTTGTCCCAGAATGTCTTTTTCATGGTCACCACTATTCTCAATACACCTTTTCCAGTAAGGAACAAGAGTCTGAGCATGCTTATCCAGAGTGCGCCTTGTCAGTTACAACTTTTTCGCCATTCTGAAATCGACGAACCCGTTTCCAAACTGTGGTGACATCAACTGCATCAGCTTCATAAACATCCGACAGGCGTTGGATCGATTGAATTTTCTGCATGGAGGAATTCAATGACGTATGCACGTCCATGAAAGGGGTTGCTTTATTAGAGTCTCACACCGTCACCACCTGCAACAGAGAGATGAAACTTTCAGGTGATGAATGCAGAAGTTCAGTCATCATAGGAGTGCAATTTGCTATACTCCACGATCCATTAAAGCGAAATAAAAAAAGAGGAAACATTACTTTTGGAATTACCCTGATATAGAAGGCACTATTTGTGTCTTTAAATAGAGTTATTGAAGAAAAACTTTAAATTGCCGTGAAAATGTCCATTGAATCGTGATGAGAGAACAAAAGAAGCCGATTATTATTATTACTATTATTACTATTATTATTATTATTATTATTACTATTATTATTATTTTCTTTTTAATTTTAGCCATGTGGATCCTGGGCAGCATATTTTCCTCGCCTCAATTTTTCAATTTTGTTATTATTATTTCTTTCATTCCAGAGCTTTGATCTTAAAAATGTAGTAATTAATAGCCAATCAGGGAAAATATTGATCTGTTAATTAAAAGGAATGATTCTATTGGATACCTTATTTTCTTCACGTCACGCATTCAAAGGTCATATATATGTTCTGTTAAAGCACACTCGTTCCTAAAAGTCAGACAGGATGGGAATTAGTATTTGTTTTAATATTAAAAAAACAAACAAAAGTGCGATATTAAATCACTAATTATAGAAAAACAAAATATCCTTTCATCTATACGAAAAATCTGATTTGTTGCTTCACCAATTAAGATATATAAATCCCTTCCATGCTTGATTAAAAAAAAATATCATTGTATTGATGATATTAACTAGCTTGACCCGTGAAAAATTTCACTGTTACAAGTGGTTATAACTCATTTGTGTCCTTCAAATTTGAATTATTTCGTCTAAATAACTTTAAATAAATATATGTGTGTTAATTTCTTTTTGGATATTTTGATCTAATTTCTATCGAAAAGTTGAGATTTTAGATATTATATTCAATTGAAAATCACAAAAAAAAAAAAAAAACAGTACAAGCGACACAGAGTCTAAGAAGCCAGTTTCGGAACAGTTAGTTTTTTGTTAGTTAGAATAGTTCGTTTCCATTTAGAACGACCAAAGAGTATAGCAACTGTACTAAACAATTGGAATATTCCATTTTCATTCAGTGGCGTCAAAGGGCACCACGCTTGTTCTAAGTTACTAAGTAACAATCTGACAAGGAAATTTATATTATTGAAGATTCTAAGTGGCAACCAACTTGGAATTGCAGGTTCAATCCAAAGTGCTAATGGGAGTAACTAAGAATACATTGTATGAAATAATATTTAAAGGATTGCTTTTAAGAAAAGAACAAAATTATATCAAAGACTATTTCTGTTATTGTTCAATTACTTGATGATCATCGCCGACATTCAATTCTACGCGATGGTCGCGGAAAAAGCATTAGGTTTTTATTTTTGTCGTTTTTGCCCTCAGAATTTTACCGGAAAAACTAACAAATAATAGAGTTCCTCCAAAATGATTCGTTCACAGAGAATCAATCAATGTAACCATCCGTCCAATAGTGAAGAACCCATCGACAGAGTAGATCGATCGATTTTGGATTTATCGTCTCCGTCTTTCATCTCGAAAGTCTGGCAACAAGAAAAGCCGAATCGAAGTCGATCAAGCAAAAGAAAATCGCGGCTTTCATTTATTTAACTCTGCAATAAGAGTTTTACTTGATACCTTCTTGTTCTAACTTAACCAACCACGATTTATATCATAAGTCTATCGGATCGAACAAGAATTTACTATGATACCAACAACAGAACAATACTACTATTGTTGATGTTGTTGAGCAAACATACAGACATTGTATAATAATAATCATGACATAATAATATTGACACTAATAATAATTACACTTGTAATAATTCTATGAGTAAGTAGAAATTAAATTATTATTATCCTTATTATTATTATTATTATTATATTAACATTGATAATAATTACACTAGTAATCGCGCTATTTGAGTTGTCACAAATTCAAATAATTTTAAAAACAATGGTTAAAAACAGTTTTGCAAAGTTTTATATAATTTAAATCACAAGAATAACTCTAATAGCAATGGGTGTATTTTCTAAAATATAATA
The DNA here is from genome assembly GCA_036873565.1 of Xipholeptos notoides. Lineage (NCBI taxonomy): Eukaryota > Metazoa > Mollusca > Cephalopoda > Idiosepiidae > Xipholeptos > Xipholeptos notoides. The sequence goes on from JAYKTE010025987.1 coordinate 13,810, forward strand.
TATATAATATATATATAATTTTCATAATAATTTTTTCTGTGATTCTTCCATACGAAATTTTGTTTTATTTAGTAATTTGTTATTTCAATCATAATCCAAAATAGGATGTCGTGATTATAGCTAGCTTTGTCAAAAAAATTAACCCGTAACAATTCGGTCTTTCATTTACTACGACAGTATTCGCGGTCATCAATGATGTTTTTATCAAAGCCTAGGTTGATAAATTTCCACAAATGTACAATAACTGTGTTTGGGTTACACAGTATGAGGTTTACGGAAGTTTGGCATATTTGTTCTCTTCCACCCCTAAGTGTAGGTGACAGAATGAAAAATCTAATGTATAGAACTTTGGGCCCGCAGTCTGTCGATCACGGTTTGAGTGACGATAAAACGAACAAGTTGTATGGCGGAGCAAAGAGCAACGTAAAAAAAATGAAGTGAGCTGTCCGATATAGCAAAAGAAGACGTATATTTTGTTATATCGTGATTTCCAATATAAACTAAAATATCACCTATGAAGACTTAGGATAACAAATGTGGTTTATTTTACGAGAGCACAACAAGATTAGAAGTCTATCAAGACATGTACTATGCAAATATATATACATGTATATTTACATATATTGGTAGGTAAGTACGAAGGAGTATTCAATCTATGCACGTGAGGTGGTCCTTGGGATATGTCTTTTACTGTCCTCGCTGTGTGTGTGTGAACTATTTCTTTTCTATACTTACTACCAACGACGTCTCTTGCGACTATGTAAACATTGCTAGTGTTTGAGGGATGTTTGGTTATTACGTTATAACCTATTCTAAACGAACAAAAAGAAAACGATTTAAAAAATCTTCCATAGCAAGGGGAAACTGATATTTATACAAACTAATCTGCATTTTGAATTTTAGAATAAGTTAAATTAATCATTTCTCTCAAACACTATATTTTTAAAGAAGCTTGGTGATTAATCTTAATAGTTACGTTAACGACACTGCAATATTTTAGCTTCTTTTATATTCCAAGAGACCTTTCAACTGAGCCTCATAGAATCATCCAGACATAAGTTATAAATTTGATCTAAATTTGCATGAGAAATTGGATCTCGTATTGATCGTTTTCATTATACACAAAGGTCAATTTCAATGCTGGCATTAGTTTCCTGGGAAAATTGCAGTCGTATAGATATATCAGATGACCTTCTATCTATAGCCATATTGAATTATGCAGAAGAAAAGCCGACAGACCAGTAGTTTTGAAATATATACAAAAATGGTTAAATCTAATCCTAAGACAGAGCGATATTTAGCGAGTAATCTCAGGTATATCTGTCATGCCTTCTCTCTCTCTTCCTCTGAACACACACACACACAAACACACACACACACACATATATATAGGCTGCATAGTACATATATATATAATATATATTTATATACATATATCATATAAAAAAAGTTTGATGATAGTGCATGCAAGAAATTGGTAGTAACCAAATGCTTAGGACCTTGTGTTTACGATATACATACACATTTATATATATGACTAGACAACCCGTGACCCGTTGGGTTAATCATTGTTTTATGTATTGTTTTTCACCCTTATTACAGAAATCTACAGGGTTGTCATACCGGCCCAACACAAATTA
>JAYKTE010026098.1:0-15446 GCA_036873565.1 Xipholeptos notoides
GTTCAATAAATTGTATGTTTATCAAAATAAACAATTTCTATAGGTGTCTATTCTTTTCTGTCATGTCTGTGTATATAAAAATGTAATGTCCGTTCAAGACAACTATACTCAAATATTGGGATATCATTTAATTTGAAATTTTGTGATAGATAATTATTTACTTATCGGAATAAATTAAAATAAAAAAAATATTTTTATAACAGCTGAGTTTTAACAGAAAAAAAAGTAACTTCCTTCAAAACCGGTAACAACTCATATTTTTTTTTTTTTTTTTCATTATTGCATCATTAAAAGCGATATATTCACAGAATAAAAAAAAAATTTTTCACCCTGTTTTTTATTTAAAAAATTTTTTTCATTACATTGATTTAGAAAAGTAACTAAACCATTTTTTGATAATTTTGCAATTTTTCAAACATTTTTAACAAAAAATTTTTTAGAGTAGTGCAAAAAATAAATTTTTTTATATAAATTTCTTTAAATTTTTCTATAAAAAACAACACGCACATTAATAATTTTTACTTTAAGCAGATATTTACACATGATAAATGATTTCTTATTCTATTTATTAATGAAAAAAAATTAATTTAAAAAAAAAAGAAATAAAAATAAAACAGTACATGATCACTCATTTCATTTTTTAGAAATAAATTCATTCACTTTAATGTTCGTCAAATGACTCTCAGATAAGAAAATAATTTCAATAAATCAGTTTAATATCATAAAGGAAAAATTGTTACAGATTTGAATGTCATACTTGTATGTAGCACATTCAAAAACCCATAAAAATAAAAATTAGAGTGCTAGGTGTTCTTCTGTTGCCAATTTTATATATGTTTTTCCAAAAAACACAACAGAATGATTACAAGATAAATGATTTTTTATTCTATTCATTGAATTTTAATAATCTTAAAATTCTAAATAAAAAAATGTTTGTAAAAGTGAGAAATTATGAAAAAATTAATTACAAATATTTTTTTTTCACACCATTCAATAAAAAAAAATTGTAAATAAATTAAAAATGTTATCAGTACATGCATTAGTCATTGTAGTGTGACCGGTCATTAAAAACTGTTCGGCATGTCCGCTATAAATATTCCCTTTTTTAAAATAAAGTAATGAAAGCATTTTCTTTTCTTATTGAAAAATTAATAATGTAAATATCCGTTGTCTGCAACATGTAAAAAATCAAATTTCTATTGTTGATTTTTAGGGGTATTCGGGTCTCTTTCAAATGAATACTACCTTTAAAATTTTCAACTAAGAATAGTACAGTTGCAACATGTAAAAAAATCAACTTTCTATTGTTGATTTTTAGGGATATTCGGATCTCTTTTGAATGAATACTACCATTAAAATTTTCAACTAAGAATAGTTTTTATGGTATTAAGATATTTAGTAACCACTTTTATTAATGGTTTTCAATGGTGGCAGTTATTTTTTATTTTTTTTTTTTTTTTTACTAACCTCAAGCAGATCTGGATGACCCTAACAAATCAACATTTACAAAACTGAATTGTCATATAGTGATGATCTTCACATTCAACATTAAGAATAACAGTTGCAAGTTTTTATACACACATTTAACTAACCCTTACCCTTTCTTATCCAAAAGAAGCATCTTCCTGTCATTTTTTTTTTATATGGCAGGCAAACTTAGGAAGAATGGGTTTTCATTTAAATAAACTTAACCTCAGCAACGCATAGCAGGGTACAGCTAGTACTATATATAATCATTTTTTTAAGTATTATAAAAACATTTCATATACTTAAATTTAAAAATAATTTAAGGAGTACAATACAAAAATAAAACTAAAAATGCGGAATTAAAATGGATGAAATTAGAGATTTTTTTAAGGAGTTGATTTTTAATATGTTCATTTTAGAGTTTGCTTGAAAATACGAGGTACCTTCAATAAGTTTCCAAACTTGTTTTGTATGGCATTTAAAATTGTTGTAGATTCTTGAAAATTCAGTATGTTATTGTTATACCTCTTATGAAATGATTGACCAATTTTTATGATTTCAGGTTCAACTGAACAGCTACAGCAAGAATTGGAATCCACCCTACTAAAGCCTGATTGGCACAGCTAGTGAATTTCAAATGCAATCTGGAAGTGAGGACATTTTGGAAGAAAGCTATGCAATAAAATTTTGGAAAAAAGGACACAGAAACATATGGAATGCTTCAGTTTTTGAGTGGCATAAAAGATTCAAGGAAAGCAGGAAGTCTGTGAGGGATGACGAGAGGTGTGGGAGGAGTAAGGAAGCCAGAACACCAGAGTTGATTAGTCAAATAAAAAATTTCATGGATAAGGACAATAAGTGCACAGTTTGATGTTAGTGTATGAACTGTACACAAAATTATTCACGAGGAACTGAAAATGCGAAAGATTTGTGTGAAGTTTGTCCCAAGGGTGTTCAGAGAACTCCATTCTTGTCACAGACTATTTGTCCAAGATGGGCATCCCTATAGTCCAGAACTTGCTCCATATAACTTGTTTATTCCCTAAGCTCGTTATGAGACAATTGAGGAGATATAAGAGGCTGTGACAAGGGTGATTGACACACTCACACAAGAGGACTTCCATGAGGCTTTCCAGAAGTTGTTGAAACAGTACAAGTGTATTGCAGCCGAAGGAAATTACTTCGAAGGGGACTAGAGTTTCATGAGTGTACTATCAATAAAAGTACCCATACGAAAAAAGTCTGGAAACTTATTGAAGGCACCTTATATATACACAAAATAGTTATTGTTATAATACTAAAGTTCCCCACCAAAATACACGATTAACGATTCCGATTCCAAGGAATCATCCAATCACTAATTCAAGTATTGTAAAAATAACTGATAAAAAATTATAAGTATAGTTATAAAAAAAAGTTAATAAAGACTAAGAGTTACTACATATAATACAAAAAGTAAATGAAATGGAATAGTAAATATTTAGAGAGATAGGAAAAAAAGCAATTGTCGAAGAAAAAACAAAGATTTCTCGACAGTGGTTGTTTTACCAGAGGGAAAAGCACAAATCCCTGCCCTCAAATTTTAAAAGAATAAATCAAACCTGTGTGATCATCAGGTCCTGTAAGTAAGAAAACATCAAATTTAACTTCCTTAACATTACTCTAATCTAAAGAAATACTTATCCTTTAGAATATGCAAAAGTAAAAAAGACAGAAGCACTTAAATAACAAAAATCTGAAATATCTAGAATTATTTTATAGAGATTTATATTAACTATATAGTATCATAATTAGCAATGTCTAAAAACTTCTATAACAAAAACCATACATGTTCTACTTCTAGAAAAATGATGAAAGGGTAAAGATTTTACAAAATGATCAGAACTGAACAAACAAATGATTAGTCATATTCTTTATAAGTTTTCAAAATCAAGTACAATATTCCAAACAATTATTTGCACAGCATTTGATATAATTTCATTATAAATATAGGGACCCTGGTTTTCCGTTTCAAATTTTCCTTTATTCCGTTTCCACTTTTAGAAAATTCCGTTTTTTTCCATTTTCATATTTGCAAAATTTAATTTTCATCTGTATTACACTCATTAATTTAATATTTTTATCAGGAAGTTCAAATTTATTGGAATTAAAAAGACAATTCAAAGTTTTATTACACATGAAGAAATGGCAAATACATGTTTTTATATATCAAAAAAATAAATTTTTATTTAAGAGAATGCAATGTTTTTTTCAATGTTTTTTTTAATATTCAAAAATAAGATAAAGAATATTTTCTAGAATTTTTTTTGTATGAGTGTAGCAGAAACTGAATTATGTTTTTTTTTGGCCTTAAAATGAAAAATAAGTAGAAATATTCATAAAGGATAAAAAAAAAAAAAAAAAGAAATAGCAAGGTTTTGTTTTATTTATTGAAATATTTACGAAAATGCATGTATTTAAGTACAGGGCTCTCTATTGAGAGTGATATAACTAAGTGGCGAGTAAAAATAATAAAACACTTATCTTTTCTTTTCACCGATAATCTTTCAAATATTGAATGAAAAAATGTCTTTTCAATTTCTTTTTTTAATTAACAGAGCAAAGTCAAATTATTTAAACAATGAAAGGTTTAGAATAGAAAATAGAAATAGAACAATATACTTTATTTTCTTGTTTTTTAAACAAGGCTGTTTAAAACAAGTCTAAAGAAATTCAACAAATTTTTATGCAGAAGAAAATGTAGTTCAAAGTAAAATACATTATAGTTTTTTTAAACAGTAACTGAGTTTTGAATTATTGGTTTATTCATAACATTAGTGTGAAATAAGATTTCATGGGTTTGGTTCGTAACTTTTCTATTTGGCTAGTAAATGAAAATATTAGTTGTCAAAGGTCAAGTAAAATTAAATTTGTCCATAAAGAAACAAATGATTAATTTAACATGGAAAATAATTGCATAAAAAAACTGGAATTCAGTTTCAAATCAACAATTCCCAATTCTGTGATCACGTAAAATTGGGGTCCCTATAAATAGATATTGCAAATTAGTTTTTGTTTGTAAAGAACTTTTCAAAAATGAATTGTAGAAATTTATTTACAAAAAAACTAAAATTAAAATTCTCGAAAAAAATCATTTGTAAACTTAGTCTTGCAACTCTGTTGTGCAGATAGATTTATTTTCAATAAAACAAAAGACATAATACTAAACATTTATATATTCATAAATTAGGAAAAGCCAATTAAAAGAAATTTAATGAATTAATTCAAAGATTGCTCCTAAATTCTCAAAGTTAACCTCAAAAACATTGAAAAACAACTGAAAGTACACTATAATTGTTTAACAGTTTTTGAACCAGTTTTTATTAAACTCAAAATTAAAAAGATATAGCATCAAATAAACATTAATCTAAAAATTAACTATGCATTATTTCAACATTCAAGTGAATATAAGCTATTATTTTTTATATATAACCAAATTTTTGTTGTAATCTAAATTCTTCAATAAATTCTAAAATTGAAAAGTATGCAAGTTTAACAATACTTACATGAATAGTAAAAAAGAAATAAGCTAGACATTCTTTTAAGAAAGAAAAATATATGATACACTAAAACAAATGAGAATTCAAAACATTTTTAAAACTACAGTTTCAGAATAAAATAAAAGTATGTGTATCAACATAATAACCCTTATATATAACACCTCTTATAATAACATTATACTTCTAAGTATATTGAACATTTTTTTAAATAAAGATGATCAAATTAGGATTGAAGATTTTAAGAAAAAAAATCAAGATCATTGTTTAAATTCAATTCATTTATGATCAACTAGCAAAGATATGTGCGCTTTGCACGGGCAAAAAAAAAGAATCTTTAATGATCTGTTACAATGTTTTTGGCAGCATTATTTTAGGTCAAAGTTAATAGATACAGTGCAATATATTTTGTCCTATGTTAGAGACCACTATCATGCCAAATTTCATCAAGATTGGTTGAGAGGATGGGTATGGAGGAGGGTGATCGGATTCAAATTCACAAAGAAATTGGTCAGTGCCATGGTGGCAGCCCCCAGGATGGTGTGCACCATCCTGAGGTAGGGGAGTTTATGAAGAGCCACACCAAATATACCTCTGACCTAGGTGGAGGACCATCATGTCAGGTTTGGTCATGATTGGTGCTTTGGTGTGGGGTGTAGGAGAGTATACATACATCGGCTATGACCTTGAACTTTAACATCATTCAATCATGTGGTGTTGATGATGATTTGTTATTAATCTCATTGAATTATATTACTATTCTAACAAGTAATAAACTTAAGGATTCAAACATTCTATATAATGTTTTAAATCAGTTTGAAGGAGTTGTTAAGATTGAATCATAGAAGCTTGATTTCAAAAGTTAACTACTTAATTCAATGACAATTATGAAACATAAGATATATTTTGAATTTTTTTTTCTGTAATTATCTTAATATTAGTTAAGAAACTGCCAAGTACATTTTTATTAACATTAGATGCTATTATTTTTATATTGCTGACTTATTAGTTTACCACAAAAAGTAATTTTAGTTTGAACTGAATTTTTATTAGAAGAGTATAAACTGAAACATCTCCACAAATATATATTATATTCCATATATACATAATCCTCCTTTATATGAAAAACAATATTTGATGAAATTTATCTCTCCTGAAAATCTAAGATTCATTTTCTTATAGTTCAATTAAATATCAAAATTTATTTATTAGATATAAATGCTGAAAAAACTAATGAAAAATACCTTTTGCTAAGGCTTAATATTTATTTGAAGAAAAGTTTATTTCATTCATATACTAAAATTAAAATATGAAACTATAGGTTGAAAAAAAAATGTAATAATATCTATTACATACTAGAGAGGTACTATATATTTTTAAAGCCTCCCCTCAAATATTGATATGATTTTGTTAACAAATTTCAAAAATATAAATGTGGAAACAATTGGAAAGAATTAGAAAAGTTAGAATATTTTAAAGGAATTTTTTTTATAGTTCATTCAGTTTTTACTTACCTTCCATACTCCAATGATATACAGCAGTATCCGTAACAAGAGCTACTGTATTGACAGAAATCCATTTCCAAAAGGTAACATCTTCAGTCATAGTATGGGCCTTCATTTTGCTTTTCATCTCTATATTAAATATTTGTAAAGTTTTGCCAGCTGAAAAAAAATAACACAAAACAATAAAAGAATTATAAACAAATATACCAGTTTAATCCAATAAGGATAACTAGAAATATTCTAACTCATTTGATTCTGGTAACTTAAGCTATTTCAAAAATATTCTAAGCATTAACAGGTTATAGTGCAACAAACACGATCAATTGTTCTATTTTTAACATACCAACCAAAATGTAATAGTAAATCTAAAATTTCAACTGAACTATCCCCATCTTCTGGAATATGCATTTTCCAGAGTGTCCATCATCAAGCAAACATTTCACAATTTCTTAGTCATTTTCAAAAGTTAATAATAGTACATACAGAATGTACATAAAAACAAAAGTGTATTTCCAACACTAATTTTGTGATGTTAAGTTTATCATCGCAAGTCTTAAAAATAGGATAACTTCAAACAGAAAAATCATACTGTACATTTAAAACCAATGTTGGATATTTATTGTATACTATGTCAGACTTTTAATTAGTTGCATTTGTGTCACTGAATTTAAGAAGCTATCAAATTCAGTGAAGATAGTATACTGACCTTGGAATTTATCAACATGAAATTTCAAATAATTTACAATGAAGTATTTGTGCTTTGCTGTTGGATAAGGTGAGGAAAGTCGACTTTACTGACTAACACGTTGAGGATGTTAGACTATTCACTAGGCTAGATGTTTTTTACTACTTAATTTTCTTAGTCTTTCTTCTTTATTGATTTTGGGTTTCAATTTCCAAGATAACACCGTTTTTAGGAAATAATTTTACAAAGGTTTTTCTAAATAATACAGGATAATATCAGCCCATGGAGAAAACAGGATTTACTATTGCATCTAATATCAACACATTTAACCAATTTTCTTTGTTTTAAAACGAAAATATATCCCTGGTCCATTAAATATATTTACAGTGATCAATTTATCCAGTTTTCAAGCTGCTTCTTTTTGTTTCTTTCTTTGCAAGTAGTGACAAATATTTCTCTCTTTTATATTTAGCTAATGCTCAAAAAGAAAAGTGTTACTCAGCTATAGTAATACAAAATCTAAGAGGTCTGCTACAGAGAAGCTAAGACAGTTTGACCATTAGGATCATAATAGAAATTCAGGATCAAGCAATTAAAAATTATTTATCTATGAACAAAGCTATGGGTTGACTAGAACTACAATTATTCTTTTAACTATTTGTATGCAAAAGAAAATAGTTCTAACATTAATCAATTTTAATGAATTATATGCCATCGAGTAATCTAACCAAAGTTGGTTTTTTTTAATTGCTTGTACAAGTATAAAATATGAACTTAATATAAGACAAATGTATTATATTCTACATCTATAACAAAACATGCAATATAAATGTTATAACTGAAGTATTGGCGTCTTAAATTCAATATTTTCAGATGATTAAAGATTTGATCAAAGATGACAAATTCAAACCATATTCAATTTAATACACACTTTATTGCTTATTGCTTGTTCAATCTTAAAAATATTAATGTCTGGAAATAATATAAAATAGGTACCATTATTACAATCATATTTAAATTTCTTTATAAAAAAAGTTTATTATTGCTGATCTTTTTATCCTATAAAGTATAGAGGCTAGGTTGTATCTGAGTAAAGTTAACTATAGTCCCTTAGAAAATGAGGTAATTGGAAAAACACATTCTGAATGAATGCCATTTTCAGATTTGATAAATATGCAAAATGCTAATCCTTGTAGTTAAATCCTCAAATTTAGTTATTATCAATAGCAGCTATATAAAAAAAACTATGAGCTAAAAACTAAGCTTACGTTTAAAAAAAACTTGTCAAATAGAACATAATACCAGAATCATTTGGAGAAGTGAGAAATTTGGATGATTTAAAAAAAATCTTTTTTCCATTTTAGAAAAAAAATTGATAAAGAATTATCAAATTAGCAGTTACAAGTTCAGTTTATGAATTTTCTTCCTCGGTATAATTTTTACATTGGAAAAGTTTTGCTTTGTTTTTTAATTATAAAAACAATTTTCACAATATTGTTTTTCTCTTGCTTTACCTATTAAAAGCAATTTAATTTAAACAAAATAAATTAGTCTACTTTACAGCAAATATAGTGTATTGTTAAATTGTTTATCAAAAATTCTTTAAGATTGGTTCTTGTTTCCAACTTATGACTAGGGCTACAATATGCTTTTATAAAAGAATATTCTTACCACAGACTTGACTATTTTGCTATACCATTTCTTTTAATTCTATAGTTATTATTAATAACTACAGAATTACTAGAAATGGTAAAATTACAAAATAGTCAAGTAACAAGTAGGACTGTAACAAAAATATTCTTTGTCACAACCCTACTTATAAACTATATCTAAGAATAGGAATAAAGTTAGCGGAGCTTAATTTCCTAAATATTAATCTTAAGCAATTACATAATAAATTTAAATTCAGGTATGGGCAAAATAATAAATGGCAAACGTCTTATGTTCATTATAGTCCTGATAGATTCCATATATTTTTAACTGAATACAAATTGTATCAAAGTTGAGTGTTTTACATTTAATCATACAAATAGAAATAAAACCTTTTTGTAATAGGAAGTGAATACGCCATACAAAGTAACTTTTTATATAATTTATCTACTTCTTTCAATCTCAAAGATATTTTAGCCTTATGATAAAATCATTTTATAATTTCATAAAATTTGTTCACTAGCTAATTAGTAGGATTGAATGACTTCATACTAGTAAGAAATTTGAATTTGAAAATGGTTTGTTTTGAATTGGGCACAAAGGTTGATTAGAAAAATCTAGAGTTTGAAATTCATTCCTTTGAAGTGTAATTGTTGAAATAACTGTTGTGTAGAATGAATCTGAGAAAAATGAAATAGTATTGCAGTTATATAATACTTAAAATTATCCAATTTGCATTCATAAGCAAAATAATACCTTTACCTTTATAATTCTCCAATCAAAAGGAAGAATTCTCAGATAAACTTTTCAAGAACAGCTTTATTTATCTTAAAAATTCACTTTTTTCCAGTTTTTCTTTGATTGGAAAATTTATAAATAAATTTCTATTGGAACAAAACATTTAATACTAAAATAAGTGTTCTCGAAATTTTGCTTAATAACAAATCTTGCTTTATGCATTATTTAACAATTCCATGTAAAGCAATGTATTAAATTGATCTACCATTTAAAAATAAAATCTAGAAAGCCCTAAATTTTTACAATGTCTATTTATAATGACTATATATTTACATCAGAAATGTTGTCACTATTTTTTCTTCAAATATTTAAAGATCCATTATTATTATTATTAATAATGATAATTTGAAATTTTAGTTACACTTATTTTAAAATGAGTGGTTGAATGCTTTAACTAATTATTTTAGTGCCACTAGAAATAAAAAATTATCCCCACTGCAAATATCTAACATTCATACACATATAAGTGACATGATTAACATTACACATAAATCATAACCACCTATTTATTGTTTCTTTGTACATTATATTACAATAAAATGAAAGATCCTCAATTTATTTACAAATTAGAAGCATTGCCTGGGTTTGCTTGCGGATTACTTTGATACTCCTTTTGTGTCAATTTTGATTTATGATTTTTGTAATTCCAGGATATTTTTCTTTCTAAGAAGACTGCCATAATTTTTCTAAATTTCGAAAATTATTTTACTAAACTGCAGTTATATTAACACCTCAATGACCAATATATCCCCTACACAGCAGACACTATGGGTCTGCAACAATCGTAGCTTTCAAATTTCAAAGATTACTTAAATGGATTTTTTTAATTACAATACATACAAAATACTTTTACAGGTTCTCAGTAAAACTAATCCGAATATTACTATAAATACTGTAAGATATAGAGAAAAACTTATAATTTTAAATAGACAAAAAAGGTTTTTAACGCTTTTTGATAATAGTACAACATATATATCACTGAATATTTGAGATTTAAGTTGATACCAAGATTCAGGGCAAAAAATGAAAATGTAAGAATATTCTGAGTGAAATGAAATATTTTATAACTCTCAAACTGAAATTTTGCCATGAAACCTCATAGTTATAAATTCAAAATCTAATACAAATATAATGAGTAGTATCATTGTTTTAAATTTTGATACTTTTGAATTCATTGTAATAACAATGAATGTTGAAGTAATATTTTTAATTTCTTACAGTTTTATTGACTTGAGATATCAAATTTAAGAAATCTAAATTCTAATAATTGATGCATTGATGCTAAACTTGAAATGTACAATCAATTTACTATATTGTTTCCACACTATCATACTAAAGCAATTTGTAATCAAGAAATATAGAGATGGTTCAGTTTCTTTTCATTAATTTAATGTAAAAAAAGTGTTTTGTCACAATATATAACTGTTAAAGTTCTAATAATCCATAATTGTAAATAATTAAATTTTGTTTATAAAAGATATATAACAAAAATATAACTCACCTTTTAATGCAATGACTTTACTAGCTGGATTCATGATTGCAGAATCAGCAGAGATAGGCCGTCTGATAGGATTAGTGGCATCATTTAAATCAATGATAACCACTTGAGCAGTTTCTCCAACTTTTTCTCTGATACAAATATATTTATCTGACTCCATAGTAAGAGTACTGAAACCAATATTTGATGCATTGATTCCGACATTTTGGAGCTGAAAATAAAAGTGAATATAAGGAATTTATAATACAGATTTTCTGGTATTAAGATTACCAGTAATAATTTTATATAATACATATTTTCTTGGGACTGCAATTCTTAAGTTGAAATATGTAAACTTCATTTACCAGTATTTAATATAAAAAAGGCATTTTCAGTTTCATATAATCTTAAATATCATTGGTTTCTTTGCATAGCTCATCAGTTAACAAGAGCAAACATGGTTAGATTACTTTTAGTAATTAAATTATTACAGTTTAAAATTTAATATGAGACCTCAGTTGGAACATAAACAAAAAACACTCAACAGGCACTCACATAAAAATACATCGAATAATAAGCTAAGTAATTCAATTTACATATGAAAAATAATACCAGATATCTATAACAATTTATTACACACATATTTATTAATGAAAAAAGTTACATGAGCAACAATTCAAATGAAAACTTTTTAAATTATTTAAAAACTAATTAATAGTTTAATTATAAATTAAAATAATAGAGTAGATCATGTTGTATGCCACCAAATACGGGTGGAACTGGTACAGCAGGTGGTCGATTAATGCATCATTGCATAGCCAACAACAACCTACACCTAGTCGTTCGTTCATTTTGTTCGCATAGAAAAATGGTTGTTAATAGAATAGAAACATTCAAATAGATTTTATTTCAAAATTAAAACTGGATGGCTCAGAGATAAAATTTCCACAGAAAAAAAAAACTAATAAAATTAAACATTAGGATATTTTGCCATTTTTTTACAAGTGTTTTGTTTGGTTTAAAATCTAAAAGAAAAATTCTATATGGTTAAATCTGCTAGACTTAGAATGTTTACAAAGTCTTGAAATCCAAATAAATACAATATTCGTTGTTTTGTTTTTTTAGAATGATTGGAAATTTTAATCAATATTTATTCGAGGCAGTAAGGAAGGCAAGGCAAGGCAGTAAGGCAAATGCACACTTTAACATACAGAAAATAGAAATTACAGTAGTAGTAGTAGTTTTTGGAACTCTGCCAGTGAAAACCAATAACTAAAACTTAAATTGTTTAAATTTGTAGTATCACTTGAGGCAAATAACCAGGTCTTACATCCAGATTATTATTTTTTTCTTTTTTATACAGGTTTTCGAAGAAAAGAAAAACAAAAAGTGGTTTGTTTTTTTTCGAATGTTGTGTTTTTCAATTTTTTTTCCTTAAAGGCCACTTAAAATGTAATTAAGTTAAAAAAAAAAACTTTAAAAATTTAAATAAGCTTTTTTAATTTGCAAACGATAGCATTCATTCATTTATCTTTTTTTTTCACAACGGTTCGATTTCGGCCCTCGTAATTATCTTAAAAATTCGCTGAGTGTTTGATAATTTTTAATATGAAATGTAAAATATTTTTTAACAAGTTTCGTAGGTTTTTCTTCATGGGTGGAAAAACATTTTCATGTCTGTGGCCAGAGAGGTCCTGCCTGCTGATTTTATTGCCCACAATCCGAAAATTACCAAGTTAAATAAATCAATTGCAAGAAGCGTAGATAAATTTTAACTTCTGAAATTAGTGAAATTTATTTGTTACATGAATAAATTTTATTTATTTTCCTTAAATGTGTCAATAATCCAATAGCATTATTTTGAAAATGATTTTTTAGAAAAAATTATTCCGAGTTACCACCACCAACTCAACCATTGAGTGGAAAATGCTCAGAATCTTTTTTTGATAAAATTCACTTTTCAATTTGAAAATAGTCGGTGATGAATGAATTGATGAAAGTTGTTACTTTCATACGCTACTTGAAATATGACAAATAACTACGGGCATTTTTCCAAATGAAATTTAAGGACTCATTAAAAGTTTACTTAGAACGTAGTTTAATATTATTTCGACTCTGAAAAGGGCTTTACACCCCAAATGCCAACTATCGAAACTTGATTTCTTATTTTTCTATCGGAATTTAGACTTCTGGTCCCACATTTTTTTTTTAAATGGAAATGAACGCCACTGGCCCGTGAAATATAGAAATATAAAAAAAATTGTCCATATTTATTTTTCAACAGTCAACAACACTACGCCACCAGAGATTTTTGGTAATGCAATTTACAACAAATCGATATTTTCTTTCCAGTACTCACTTCGGGGTGAGTTTTGGACAGTGTGGGTGTGGGCACGCACAAGGTTTCTACAACTTTTTTTAAATTAATTATTCCCTCAATGAATTAATAAAGAAAAAACTAAATGGGGTCTTTTTCTTAAATTATACTCATCTGGATAAGACGGGTTTGTTATTTTAATTCAACGTACTAATGGTGGTGGCTCTGTTGCTGCTGCTGGGGTGCATTTTGTTATGATGATGAGATTACAAGCAAAGGGTTTCATAAAAAGGTAAAATAGATAAAAATATTGCTAAGACAAGCCATAATTGTAATAATGGTATATTTGTTCTGCCAGGCTTCTGCCTCAGTCTCACATGTCATTAAAATAAGATAAGGTAACAAACATTGAATGAAAGTACTGGAAATAAACATGAAAACTGAATTAACGAATGAATGAATTAACAACAACAAATTTAGGTAAGGATAGGTAAATTAAAGGGATTCATATAAAATTTTAGTAACAGCTGACAGGCAGGTCTTCAAAACTACTACCTGAAAACGATTATAAAAACTAGGCGACATTGAAATATGTAGCCTCTCCGGTAGCCTTCTTGACTAAAAAAACAACTAAATTTGTTCCAAATGTTTATTTTCGTGTTTTATCAAAACAAAAATAAAACAAAAACTCAAATCTACAATTAAACAGATTTCATTCAATATGGTAACTAATTTCAATACTTCTCCTTTTCATTTATCTTTAATAACTTATGACAGCCGGTTTTGCTGAAAAGCAGCCATGACACACCTGACGTGGACACACAGTACAGACTTGTTTTTCCTCACTATGATAATGAGGTGATACCAACCAGTTTCATGACCCATTTAAAGTGCTATGTATGATCCTGTTGAAAAGGATACGGACGGAGATAACATTGCGAGGAAGAAAAATAGATTTTTAAAAAATAATAACTAAGCTAGAGTATGATCATTTGATATTTACTTTGAACAAATAGAAATTAAATTTAAAGATTACTTTTAAGAGCAAAGGTAGGACAAATATTTTGTTTTAGTTTTAAAAACTGGCAATATTTCACTAGTATTATCATCTGGACAGTAAACTAAAAACAGCCTCAATTATTCTAAAAATCAAATTTAGAATTATTAAAAATTTTCAGAGAAATATTTCATTTTTAATTTCGAATCAAACAACAACAAACTCCCTCGAACAAGGCAATAATCACTATGTAGTGTGTAGTCCAGTCAGTAGGCCTACCCAACATCCCAGAGCCAACCCATTATTCAATCGAATATTTTGGCAGTTAGTCTCTAGAGAGAAACTGAAGTGAAGTTAAAGTCCGCTTTTAGTAACTATTAGATTTATTATATTACATTGGACAGTAAAAATATTTCTGAGAGGGGAAAGGTCGATAAAATTTGAAAATAGTAAAGGCTAAGTTCAACTCTCGATAATAGAACACGCCCCCACACGGCTACGTACAAAGCTTTGACCTCTAAAATACATTGATTCATTCCATAGTTAAGATATTTAAGAAATAAAAGGAAATGTTCAAAACCTGATAAAAGAGTAAAAAATAGTAAAATATTGCACACACGATTAAATTTTCATAATACTGTTTTAGTTTTTTGGATGGACCCGGAGAAAATTCGTTAATTTATACTGAATTCGGGGATGAAATCAAACTAAAAACTTCTCTCTTTATTTCAAATGGAAAGTAAGGAATAAAGCCCCATGCGTCAATTTATTTTATTACAAGATTTATTTACCATTATAATTTAATGGATTACTTTTAGAAATACAAGAACTTATTTAACAAAACATTACTTGAAACAGAAGCACGGCCACAGAGCACTTTTCCCAGATTACTAAATATTGCAAAATTCACAGGTGGTAACTGCAATATCAACCTCTTCATTACATTGGTAACAAACCAAATGCACCAGCACCACCCACCACACCACACCACACCACACCACACACATAGATTAT
>JAYKTE010026209.1:0-15434 GCA_036873565.1 Xipholeptos notoides
CAATTATTTACCCCCAACTATATCATTTTTTTACCCCCAAGGGGTAAATTTACCCCTGGTTGAGAACCTCTGCTCTAACTCTTCCCGACAAACAATCACAATTTATTTGATCTGTTGACTCTTTAAGCAGTTTCGGACTTAACAGTAACAGTACTAACTATACTTATTAATACTATTATTATTACTATTATAACTACTATCATAACAACTATTATTAATATTATAACTTATTATTATTATTACTATTATTATTGTTGTTATTATTATTATAACCTTTTAACGATATCACTTACTTCACTTGTTGAATTAAATTAAATTGATTTATGGCTCACAAAAGAAAATACCCATGATTCAAGAGTCAAGATGGAAGACTGAACTGAACTTGAACTTTGTTTGTTGGTCCTTCCTTCTTTCTTCCTTCTTTTCTTAACTTATTTACTTATTATTCACTTCAATACCGGTCAGTTTTTTTTGTGTCGGCTTTTGTTGGTTCTTTAACAACAACCACTAAATAATCTTTTTTTAAAAAAAAAAAAAAGAAAGAAATGATGGCTAACAATCCATTGGAAAACCTAAGGTTTATTTTTTACAAAAAATGGAGAAGAGAAAAGTTAATTTGCGGGGTATCTGTGTTCAGGTAAGAAATAACAACTTATTCAACTTGATTAATTTAATTTAATTAATTAATTAATTAATTAATTAATTAGCCCCTTAGTATCGTAAAATCCGGCCAAATTGTGGGATGGTGTTAGGAGGATTTTTCTTATCGGTGTCTCTCTTTAAAAATCTACCAAAATTGACCATAATAAATTCTGTAAAAAAATACGCAATAAAATAATTAGAATTTCGGTTTCGGGTCGAAAGGGTTAATATTGTCCCCCCTAATAGAACCAAAACTGCTCTTATCGAACTTTGCTAAGTCAAAACAAGCAAAACAAAAATTCACGCAAGCGCCAGCCTTTTGGGGAGCGTGCCTTCCTTATTCCAATATGGGGGATCGATTTACTATAGCTTTGAACGTAAAAGTGAGCACCTCCCAAAAAATGTCTAAATATATATTTTCCCCCAATTTTTTTTCTAATTTGGCATACTGGTGTCCTATCGATAATATTCCGCAGAAAAAATTTAAAAAAAAAACGATTTTAGAGGGCGGTCCATGTTCGACAACAGGTCAGGTCCACCCAAAAATTTGTTCATTTTTATTTACATTAAAAGGTGATTTTTTTTTTTTTTACTTTTCAATCCAGGTAAATAAAATAACTTTAGACGATGAAGGGAAGGGTTCCTGTTAAAATTGTTGTGGATATCTTTGAGCAAAATTAAAATATAAAACAAGCTTTTTTCATTGAGATTTTCAGAATAGAGTGGACATTCTTCAAAATTAGGTCCGAAACCTGCTTGTATTTTTTTTTTTGGGGGGGGGGGCATTGCATTTCATTTCCTCTTGCTTGTAAATAGAAAGAGGAATAAATAGAGATTTTTGCCTTAGTTGTTTTGAAAGTTGTTTTAAAGAATAGAAAATAATTTGACCCCCACCCATTCATTAAATTTTGGGTTTTTTAAAAAAAAAATGATTTACCCAAGAAAATTCAATAGAGTTCGTGGCGGTTGCGGGTTGTCATTAAAATATGCTCTAACAATATTGGTGGTTTCTTTTTCATCGTTGAAGAAAATAAGAATTTTTGGGTGTTCGTATTTATTTAATTGATAAAAAATTAAATTAATAGTTGGTGAATATTGCATTGCAAACTCCTACTTTACCAAGAATAAAATTAATAAAAATGTATTTTATTTTACACAACGACACGACAAAGTACGCAGAAGTCAATTTTGTTTTTTATTTAACTTTACTTCAACCTTAAAGGCAAAGTTATTTTTTGATACTGAAAAATAAATGAAAACATGATGGGTTTCTTTGTGTTGTTTAAATTACGATCTGGTTAATGAATTATATTGTTATTGCCTTTTTGAACTTAACTTATTCACTCACGTTTTGTGTTTTATAAAAGTCTGTAAAGGGGACATTTAGCAAATATTGTTATTTATTTACGCTTGAAATTTAACTAGTCATGAAAGAAAATTAAGAAAAGCAAAGTTTGTAAGTCCTGTTTGTAGAGAAACCGGAGATAACATCCTTAAATGGCAGTTATTGGTACGTACGTTTTCCATTCAGTCGTCACCTTATAGCTTTCACCTTTTTAAGAAAAAAAATTTAATTCACGTTTGTTTTGGCTCGAATTCCCCCCGCCCCCAAATTAATGAATTTTTTAAACTTCAGACGTAGAAAAAAAAGCTTTTAGTTATCAATAAAAGAAAACTGTGCTAATGCAAATGCACGAAGAGCTGTTGACTGTTAGTGTTCTGTTGCACTGTTGTTGCACCACAGTTGCCGTCAGTAGTAAGTGTAAAAACATTGAGTGTATTTGTTTTTTACTGTTTATGTTTACCCAACCTGATTAAGGCTTTGTTTTTTGTTGTTGTTTTTTCTACGAATATTTGAAATTAAAACCAATTGCAAACAGCAAAAACTCAATTATGACAAAAAAAATTCTACAAAACCATTATTTCAAGTTGAATAAGTTTTTTTTTCTCCTCAAGTGCCATGCAGGCAGCGGCGGGGCGGGTTGGGTCACCGGGTCGCCGGTCGGGTAGCCCTTTCACTTTTCATACGAATTTGAAACTAAAAACGATTTCATTCAGATGTTAACGCTGGCAAAAAAAAAATTAAAACGAATCTTAAGTTCTTTCTTAATGCTTTTATACTATTATCAATCAATTTGCAAAAAATAGCAGTTTTTTCAGTGTGGACATATTTTTTTTCTTAAATGGCTAACTGAACTGTCTGTGAAGAAGTTGAGTTTAAATTTTATAATGTTTAATTGTTTAGGTTTATCGGAGGTATTTTTCAAAATTATTTAAAGTTTACTACAGTCAGTGGTGAGAAGTTACTTGTCCGGTCGCATGTGCCCATCCAAACTAAAGACAAGCACAGAGGAAGCACTCACCACACACACCGGCCGGCCGGCGCGCGCACGCACCACCACCATTATCACAAACAAAAAGCCACTTAAAACTAAGGCGAAGAAAAGGCTCATCCTTCCCGGCCAGTCTCCTAAGTTAAGTTTTTTTTTACACACCTTATTCACATCTGAGAACCAGCCAGTGTAGTCTGTGTAAAATATAACCATACCTTTAATTTCTAGTCAATTTACTTTACGTGGTGGTGATGATGGTGTTCGTGGTGGGACTGACTGACTGTGACTGACTGCTACCATTGTTGCTGTTTGTGATGGACATGAATCAAATAGGCGTGAAAAAATCCCTAAACTAGTTGTAAACAATAGTAGTGAATATGGAATTGAGTCAATTCAATGGTGGAAAAAGCTAATAATAATCGATATGTCTGTTTATTTCTCTATTCATTCCAGACTCAAACCCAGTAAGAGTTGCTGGTGTTGATACGCAATCCCAAACACCTACCTAACCTTTTGAAATAGTATTGTGATTGTGCTTCTTGCATGGACCTGTTGATTTTGTCAAAACGTAAGGCAAAGACCTAGATTTAATTGGCGAATTAAATATGGTATAACTTTCCCATTCAGAAATTCTATTTGTTTAAGCATTAATTTTAATCTATTTTTAAAGGAAACTTTTGACGGGGAGGAGGGGTGTATTTTATTAAAATACTATTTTAATTTTATGTTTATTGCCAAACATCTGGATTAAAATGATTTATTATTAACTTTATCTACTTAAACTTTTGCTTACACTTAGGGCTAGAGTTGAGACTAGGGTTAGTCAAAACAAACAATAAAAATGGCAGCCTCCATTAAAAACCATTAGTAAAAGTGGATATCAAAAATCCTAATACCATGAAAACTTTTTATCAGTGACAATTTTAAATGTGGTATTCGTTCAAAATGGCCCCAAATAATACCACTTAAAAGCAACATTTAAAAGTAGTATATGGTCAGTCACATTGGAGACACCAGTTCCCATCAAATCCCCCAAGTTAGGCAACATTGGGCCTGGTCAGTACTTAGCTAGGTAACCATTTATGATTACCAGGCACTATATCTTGCGCCGGGACATGGAAATAACCAGCTTGGAGTTTGGGGGCGCAATCAAACCATTGTGTCAAAGGAATGAAGCCCCTTAGGCAATTGACTGGCATACATGTCACCTTCCAGCACCTTCTGCATCCTGTTTCTCCCCCAGCCGTCTCTACTTCATCTTGCCACTGGACCTGGCGTCTTAGAATGAGAGAATGAGGCTAATCCTGCACAATCAACGTTCAGCGCAAGTTATGACATCGGCAGCGAGCCAAGTGATGTCTTTGGTCATCATCAAGAATGGGAGACAAAGCATTTAGTGTAAGGTTGGGCAAGTTGGCGTTAGGGACTACATTTATCCTTAATTCAAAACAAATTTTGGTTGGCCATTTTCTTACTTTAGAGCTAAATTGGTAACTAATTAACAGGATGTGACAACTTGTTTCTGTTTGTTGTGCTTGTAAATTCTCCATTCCAGGGCCAACTGGGTCAGTCAGGCAGCGACCAACTGATGGCATTCATTATTTAAAATAAATGAATAATCTAAGATACTATTTTTCTTTTAAAAAAATAATTTTCTCTTCTTTCAGGTGCACAAACACCAACCAACACCACCACAACCATCTTAAATTACTGGTGTATAAGAATTAATGCTTTTATGTAGTATTTTATGGTATCATGTTACGTTCTCTGGTCTAAACTGTAAATTGAACAAAAAATGTATTGAATTGGATGCTTAAAAATATAATTATGTAGAAAAAAGAGTTTTGATATTTCAGGTGAAACTTTTTTTCTTTTCCTTTTCTTTGAAGCCTTTTGTGGGTAAAATAACTATAGTATGTTTATACCATTCTTTTATTTTTAATTTAACTTCAAGAAAAAATGATTTTCCATTTTAGACTATTTTGACAATAGTTGAGGGTGAAAAAATCACTTTGTTCATTCATTTCCATTTAATGACTGGTGACACTGACTGAATCAAGTTATTGGTGTTCTCGGCATTAAATGACCTAAAATGGTTGATATGCCGTAAAACACAAATGAACAAGTTATTGGTTTTTAGTTTTGTTTTTGATTCAACTTTTTTTTAACCCAATGAAAAACATTTATAAATTTTTACAGTCAGCGTTTAGATTATCTATTTGGGTTGACAATATTCAAGTCTGTGGTTCAAGTGACCAGACCACTCACACTATCACTTCTACTCAAACCCTAAAAGCCTACCACTAGCCTAGTGGTCCACCCTCTTCTCTTAAATGATGTCCTATGCTATGCTGTGTGCCATTGCTCTCCTCTTTTCATTCAAGTTAGAAATAGTTTTACTTTTCTTTAACCCTTCATCTATTCAATCTTTCTCTGGTCAAGGCAAAAACTGTCAAAAATGATTTCTTCTTCTTACAACAAATTGATTTGAAAAAGGAAAAATTCTATATAAAATAATGGGCTGTCTGTGGGCCTACCCAAAGCTCTATATGTACTAGATGTTTCATTCTGTGATCTACCCTTAGAACGGTAGAAAAAATAGGCAAACAAATGCCAATAGTCCTCTGAACATCTTACTATAGGCTGTTGACCCAAAGTTCTATATCACTCTAGATTTTCCTTCTGTGACTTAACTTATGGTGGAATAAAAAACATAGGCAAACGAATGCTAATACCCCTGTGAACATCATACTATTTTCTCCCAACTGCAGATGTTGCACCTATGTGAGAATTTAATTAAAAAAATACAAGCTTTGGATTTTCAGAGGTCAAAAATTCAAAGTTATGATTTTATACCCAATTTTTTTTTTCAAATATTTACCCCCAACACTTTTACAAGCAATCAATAGTGATTTTTTTTTTATTGACAACACAGCCGATTTGGCTTTTCTTTTTGCATTTTCTTCACTTCATTGATTGGAAATCTGTTAAAATTGGATAGTTCAGTTTTTGAGTATAATTTCCTTATATATGTATGTATATTTAAAAAGAATTTCTTCCTTGATTCAGCAGCTCAAGTTTCATGATACCTTCCCATCTACCTACCTACCTACCTACCTACCTACTTACTTTTTTTAAAGTTTTTCAAAACTATGAGTAATTTTTAATTTTTTTCAAAAATCATGTTAATTTGATTTATGAAAGAAATTGGCCAGCCAGCCCAGCGGTTCTGGTTCCTAATTGGAAAGCTTTGATGATGCATTACATTGCAATGAAAATTATGAACAACTTTCAAAATGGATTTTTAATTCTTCAACATGAACCAATTGAAAAAATGTAGCAAACTTTTTAAAGAATTTCCTTTATTTTAAATCAAAATGGCAGTTTTCAGAAAAGGTCTCAAAGCTTGAGCAAGTGAAAAAAAAGTGAGGAGAGGTAGAAGAAATGTTGGTCATTTTTTTGACAAAGTAGATTGATTGATTTTTTTTACAGCATATCAACCTTTTTTGTTATTTAATGATGAGAACGATCATATTTATCAAGCATCATTTTTTTGTCTTCACATTGTTTTGGATTAAACAAGATGTACTATTTCATCCATAGCTAGAAAGAATATTGGGATTCATACCTTTCCCAAGGGTATCAGCCTGAATACTAATGGAGTGACTGGGATTTGAACTCACGTATTACAATTCCAAAGTCTGAGTGCTAATCCACTGTCCCAAGCGGACTTGACAAAGTAGAAAACTACTTTAACTCTGAAATAAAAGCCAATTAAAATCCATTCATGAAAATTTCTTGTTCCTAAGCAAATGAAACAAGTTTAAGTTCTTGAATATTTGCTTTTCAAATTCTAGTTGTTCTGTTTGCGTTCATATTTGACTAATACCCTTAGAAAAGGTATGAATTCCGTTCAGCTCTGGGTTAAATACTGCATCTTGTGCTATTAAAAAAAATGTGAGGATAAAAAATGAATTTACCAAAAGTGATTGTTCTCGGCATTAAATGACTTAAAAAGGTTGATATGCTGTGAAAACAAAGAAACTATTACTACTGCTACGACTCATTGATGAGGGAATAAAGGCATCTTTTGTTATTTAACCTTCTCTTTTTTTCATTTTTTATTTTAATCAATGCATTTCCTTGACTCAGATTTGATTCGGTATAGTTCTTGAATGTTTCGATTATCTTTCCATGTGATTTTCTTTTTTGATATACTTTTAGTGAAAATTTTGTGAGCATGCAATAGAAAAATTGAATTTTTTTTATCTACTGATAAAATTTGGGTTTATGTTTTCCATGTTTCAGTTTTTTTTATATTTTTCCTAATTTAAATCTTTATAAAAAAAAATCCTTTATTTCATAAAAAGAAAATTGCTTTTGCAAATGTTATTTGACATCATTAAATTTTTAAAAAGTCATTTTTCTTATTTACTATTGTTAAAAAGATTTTTTAAGTTGAAGACGGGAATGGTATAATTATAACAAATACCCTTTTGTGCTCCGGAATTTATTTTTCTACCTAGTCACCACTATTCTCAATGCACTTTTGCCATCAATGAATGAGGCGGTCCATTTTCACATCTGGAGTGCACTTTGTCACTTACATCTCTGTCACTACTCTGAAATCAATGAACCCGTCTCCTAACTGTACTGACATCAACTATGTCAGCTTTGTAAATGTTCAGCAGGGTCCGGTAGATGTTGATTGGAAGAATTCAATGATGTATCTCTGCTTCTTATGCTCGTTCATGACAGGGGTTGCTTTCTTAGAGTCTCATACTATCAATATGTGCAGCGGAAAGATGAAACTTTTAGGTCATGGATTCATAAGTTCAGCCATTATAACATTGCAATTTGCAATCCGATCAGATCCATTCATGCAGAACAGAAAAAGAAAAGAGCCATTACTTTTGGAACGACCTTCATATTTTTTTTTGCTGCCAATATCTTGTGTTTAATTTTTGATTTTCTAAACAGAAAACATTCATAAGTTGAGTAACTTGATAAGTTCTAAAAAAGGGGAATCCAAGCATACTAGTGTTCTAAAATAAGGAATCTAATAGTTTGCTAGAGTTTTCAATCAGAGAATAATGATTTTTAAAACTCCGGTCTAGCTTTCTTTATTATTGGTTCCCGTTTTGTATTCACCTTTCTATAATGAGTCCTGAAAAAGGCTGAATGTTCATTGGTAGAAGCGTGATGGTAACATCATTATAGATGAGGACAATAGTCAACATTGCGATGCACAAATTATTAAATCTCAACTCGAATCAAATACAAATTCGATATGTAGATTGTCAAATTTGGTAAACAAAGCCTCAAGTATTCTGAAAAACAATTTCCAATTGGTATTACAATGGAAAACTCTAGAAATGACAGAGATGAGGACAATAGTCTGCAAAATCGATACACAAATAATCAAGATTCATCTTAAGGATTCTAATGTAAAGATAAGAATAATACTCTACAAATTCGATACACAAATTATCAAGCCTCATCTTAAGGATTCCAATGTGAAAATAATAATAAAGATAAGGACAGATTCACATTCGATACACAAATAATCAAGCCTCATCTTAAGGATTCCTATTTCATTATATTATTATAAATTCATCTTTTTATCGTAGGATAAAGAAATCAAATACTGTAACAGATGATTCATTTATTCAATCAACATCCTTCACTTCCTTCAAGCCTTACAACTGCTTCACATATGTTCTACCTTTTGAAGTCCACACCTAGATTTATAGTTATTATTGGGGCATGAAAAAAAAAGAAAGATTATAGAGCCAAAGATACGTATACATATGAAAATATATTATTTGTATCTTTATATATGGACAGCCCAAAGAGTAATATTATCTGAGATTTTTTGGCTACTCCTACCTTCTTATAATCTGATTTGTTGCATGCAGTCTGTAATCTTCTAAAAACCTAAACCCACCCATTTATTCTTCAATCTACATGAGTTAGCTGTTCTCTTTCTTCACCTTTGTATTGCTATTTTTTGCCACACAACATCATGTATTTTCTGGGATATTAGCTGTGTTGACAGAAATATTGAGTTTGGATTTTCTTATTAATTCCACAAGTAACTTAATCCCTCATCAGTTCACTGGAAAGAAAGAAAAGGATCACCAAGCTGGGAAGAAAATCCCAAACAATCCCCTCAAAAAAAAAAAAAATCTGAGATAAAATAACTAATAGGATGAGATATAAAGTACAACTTATACCGACAAACAATATTCTATTACAATAGAAGGAATTAAGATTTGAAGTCCTGACTTATACAAAAAGGAATATTTTGCAGCAATCAAAAAAAATTAGGTATCAAGAGTCCTCTCAATAGAACACTGGGCATTTTATTAAGATATACAAGTTAATATACAGTGTATTTAATGTGTACAATTAAGTTTTATAATGTATTGAAGAAAAATATTTTCCGTAATGATTTTAGTCAATAGCAATATTTGAAGTATTATTTATATTAGCTTTTTGTTTGATTTACAGTACTAAGTAAACTACGAATAAATACAGCTTTTGTGTAGTCAGTTCTCTTACTAGTAACTGAATTTTAATAAATATATATAAGTAGAGTATATCATTACTTAAATAATTCAGACTTTTATCCTCATTTCTATTATGTTCACAACATTTTAGCTCTGTGTGTGTGTGTGTGTGTGTGTGTGTGCATATATATATATAAGAATAAAAATGAGGATAAAAATCAAAATCTGATAATAATGATAATACTCATAGATTCAATAGATTATATAGTAGTTTTCCTGGGGTACCTTTGTGGTAATATGTATTAGATTGACTGATCAACTTAGCTAAGTTCAGTAAATTCTGTTTTAAACATGAACCTGATGAAAATGATAAATTTTGTGTTTTTTACAAACATAATAATTTTTCATTTTACATAATTCATTTTTTTTAATCCTTAAGATGGAGAAGAATTTAAAAAAAATCCTAAACAAAATATAAAATGGTAGATTCCTTTCAAAAATCAAAATGTTATCAAGTCCAAAATGTGTTGAACTTTTAGTTTCTTCAGAAACAAAAATTTGAAAGGTCAATATTTTTGTATTCTCCACCAATATTAAAATTATATTAGTTTGTTTTCAATTCAATCAAAATAATAACAAAAAAAAATATTGTTCTTTTTGTTAGACCTTCAAAATAATTACAAGGGACATTCTAAAAGTAATTCCTCCTATTTTTTTTTCTTCTGCCCAAATGGGTGAGAGGGGAGTGCAAATTGCATTGTTACAATGATGATTGAACTTATACATTAATCACCTGAAAGTTTCATTTCTCTTTTGCAAATATTGACGGTGTGAGACTTTAAGAAAGCAACCCTTGTCATGGATGTGAGTCAAAAGCAGAAATGTGTCATTAAACTCCTCAATGGAAAAAAATCAACCAATTAACATTCACTGGCACCTGTTGAATGTTTACAAAGCCAATGCAGTTGATGTGAGCACAGTTAGGGGATGGGTTCATTGATTTCAGAATGGCAACAGAGATGTGAGTGACAAAGTGCACTCCAGACATGAAAATTGATCGCCTTGTTCATCGCTGGCAAAAGTGCATTGAGAATGGTGGTGGCTATATAGAAAAATAAATTCTGGGGCACAAAAACTTGCTCTTTTTAATGGTATGACTCAAATTAATTAATAAATATTCACATATGGCCTTATAATATGGATTATGATTTTTATAATGAGAAAATCATAGTTAGTGCCTTTATAAAATCAGTATTCTAATAAAACTTTAATACTATACCATATTAACAACCAATGCTTATCCTGAATATCTATTTTAAAAATTGAGACATGAAAAATATCGCTTTTGAAAATACTTTGTATATCCATTTTTTGTCTTCGTCCCATAGTTTTTGTTTTCACCAAATTTCGGACAACTTAATTGGATTAGTTGCCTGAAACCTGGAAACAACAACTATAAAGTCCAAAGACTGAATATTATATTTACTTGGTGAAGCACCAACGCAAGTTAGGCACAAGGCCATTTTTATGTGATCATCCCTGGGCTTTTGTAATCAGTGTTGCCCTTCAGTTATTCTCCCGAGTTAACGAGCCTCATCCGCCCGAGGCAGCTGAAAGTGAATGCAATGAAATGGACTGGGATTTGAACTTGTGTAATACGATTCCAGAGACAAAGCTTTTTCCACTGTACCAACCTCGCAGCCCATCCATAGAATGGATATACATTTTAAGAATCTATAAAAAAATCAACCATTGAAGATGCTTATCTTTCTATAACAATTAATAAAAACGAAAATGACTTGTGCATTTACTGTCACCATTTTTATATTTTAGCATTAATTGTGATTGGTCTTATGTTTTATTCAAATTTTCTCTGTTTTAATCTTTATTTCATTTTTATTGAATTTTCTCTTTCTTCCAAAGTTCTATTAAATGTAGAATATTTTTCATGGGTTATTTTCCTTTCTACTTTAAGAACTAATGAATTTCATTGAACAACGTTTATACATGGCGTCACTGGGTATGTCCCATGACCCTAGGTTTCGGGTCTCAATAACAGATTTACTCAATAGGTGATCTGACCAAATGTGATTAATATTCAGTCCATACCCAAAGTAAAATTTGCTAAACATTCTTTGTTCAATTTATTTAAAGAGGATGAGAAAAATGGTAGTTTATTTTAGTCTCCTTCAGGGCTATGTGATTTGTTGTGGAAGACTATTGCAGAGGATAACATCCGACATTTCAACTAGATAAAAACAATTTGCATGGTGTTATGTCAACTCTTCAAATATCTGTTCTTTAATTTTTTGTTTATTTTTTTTCATGGCATATCAACCTTTTTAAGTTATTTAATACCGAGAACAATGTATTTTCATAAACATTCTTTTGTCCACACATAGTTTTTTGAATAACACAATATTCACTATTTATTCATAGCTGGAGGGAATCTGGGGATTCATACACCTCTCAAGGTTGTTACTCCAAGTGTGAACATAAACAGAATAACTGGGATTCAAACTTGCAAATTATGATTCCAAAGTATGACTGCCTATCCACTAGCACAAGTGGAATTCCCCTTTCATTTTTTAATTAAATATTGAGTATTTTATCAGCTTTTTTTTAAAATAAAAGATGACTAAAAATGGCATTGAATAATATAAAATATATTTTTCATCATTATTGTTACTGGCAATGCAAAACAATAAAATATCTTGATCCTTTTAATATTAACAATTCCTATTTTGAATATTCTCAGAATAAATGTCTAATTCTATTGATTATTTCAGTTGTTAATTCTTAATATATTCTACTTAGAAATCTAGACTATGATATTGCATTTAATGGATATTGAATATAAACATTGTTAGTGGATAGACAGGGATAATATTAATAAATTGCTATTATTCTTATTGTTAAACTGCTAAATAATTCACTGTGGGTTTCTGTGGTAGCTCGACTTGAGTGGATTTCAGCATTGTATAGAACTAGTTTAATCCAATCCTTAAATTTTTAAAGTCCTTAATAGTTTTTCACTATTTCAATAAAGCATCACATCCTGTAGAATTGTGGATTTCTTTTTCTTATTTAAAGAAATATATACTAAAAATATCTTTAAAATTCAAATAGACCTTAATATTTGTTGAGTTGTATATTTTTATCATTTAAAATCTCATTTCAATATTTGAGTAATGATATATTTTTTAGTTGAGAGATGAGTAAAATATTTTAAATTTTTGTCATGTTAATAAATTTGGAAAAGGTTTTGTAGTAGTAGTGGTAGTAGTATTCTATAAACTTGGTTTGTAATACACAAGTTCTAGTCCTGTTGGTTTCATTAACATTAGGATTAATAACCTTGGGATAAGTGTGAATCTTCACATTCCATCCTGCTATGGATTAAATAGTGCATATTATGTTATTCAAAATACTACGTGTGGACTTTTTTGTTCACATGTATTATTTTGAATAATATAATATACTCAAAAATGATTGTTCTCAGCATTAAATTACCATGAAAGGTTTATATGCTGCAAAATAAACATAAACTTGGTTTATTTTTTCTAGAGAAATTGCTTTAAGCCTTTCTTTCATCAATTTCAATAAAAATTAGAAATTTTTAAATCATATTTTATTTGATATTTCTTAACTTAAAAAAATTTTTTTTATTAGCTATAAGTAAATCAGAAAATCATTATTTTAATGAAATATTTTTTCTCATCTTCATAAAATAGTAGTACTTTATAGATAATGATAAATAATTTTATAACAAGCTAATTATCATCAATTTGCTTATTAATATTAATACTAGCAGCAAGAAAATTCATATTTGTTACTTTTATTATTTTAATGAATTAATAAATGATTTTAATAATTATTTTATAAAAATGTATTTATTATAATGACTGAAAATGTTGAAATAGACAACTAGTTGATTTTATTGGCTAGACACTTGACCAATTAGTTATATAGTCATAAGGGCATCTAAGCTGCTAGTGTGGGCTAATGGAAGGCGGTAGAACTACTAGAAAGCTTCAACAGTTGTTCCATTATTACACCCTTCATTTCTTTTGGATTTCCTCTTTTCTTACCATAGGGTAGAGTTATTTCCCTTCTGTGAATAAATGAAGAATGAACAGTAGCTTTTTGGTTTTTAACTTAAATGATGAGGAATCATTTAAACAGATTTGTCAAATCTCTCTCCCCTTATCAATCTATTTCTCAATCAACTAATGAATTTGAAAATAACTTTCTGTTAAATATTTCTAACTATGTGTATGCCCGTTAAAAATAATTTAATAAATTTTAGCTTTAAATACTACATTTCTTTTCACATATTATTCATTTTAGTAATTTTATGCATTAATTATTGAATTTCATACATTAATTAACAAAACAAACTAGTTAAAACTAGTCTGTATGTCCATTGAAAATAATGGGTTATAAAAATAATTTAATAAATATTGCCTCTTCTTTTTAATTTAATTCATTTCAAACTAAATTTCATACATTAATTTACAAAATAAACTATTTCAAATAATTCTACTCAATTATCAAAAATCTAGTTAGTATACCCAGATTTTAATGATTAAGTGCAGGAAAAAAAAATTGTACAGTACTAATGGCTCAATCAGTAGAGCCTCAGAATTTTAAGATGAAAATAATGAAGGCAATCTCATAGTCTGAAGTAGAAGTCCTGGTGCAAGTTACATGTTTTAGCCTTTAATCTTCAGAGCGTTACACAATAAATATATATAAATAGATGGATAAATAAGTAAAAAATGGCATTATCTATTAATATTGTATAAGTATAGATTATGAAATAAAAATGATCATTTTTATAACCAAGGTTGAATAATGAATTAAAAAGTCATATTTTGAGCTGAAATCTGTTCTTATTATAGTATAAAAGAATCAGGGCAGTACTTAAAGCTCCTGTAGATCCCGCAATTGCAAGGGGGCCGTAAGCTCTTTCGCTTTGTAGATATAGTGTAATAAAAAAATTAAGAAAAGCAGGGCGCTGAATACAACGATATTATTCTATATATACAATGAACTCTGTTTTCATTTTTATACATGTGTGAAGCATTATTTTATCCTTAAATAAAATATTTCTATGAAAGTTTCAATAGCAAAACACATATTGGTGTTTTTCTAGATAAATCTCAATCCTGATAATTTTTCATCTATTCTTTACTTTGTTTTGATTTTTATACATATTCTATGTGAAACATTCATCTTATCCCTAAATTGAATATCAAGATGAAGGTTTCTAAATGGAAACCTGTGTCAGTGTTTTTATGAATAAATCTCCATCCTGATATTTTAACATTTATTCTTTACTCTATTTTCATTTTTATACATATTGTGTGCAAAACATTCATTTCATCTTTAAAGGAAATATTAATAATTCATTTTTTTTTTGTCTAAACATGTGTCAGCGTTTTTTCTGAATAAATCATCTTCAGTGATATTTTTGCATCATTTACTATTTCGATTTTATACATAATCTGTGTGAAGTATTCATCTCTTCCTTAAATGTAATATTTGTATGAAGGATTCTTTGTGGAAATACATGTCAGCTTTTTTCTAAATAAATCTTAAATATTTTTTAAACATTGATCTGATCCTTAAATAAGAAAACCATATTTGGGAAAAAGGAACCGGATTATTTTGGCCTGAAAATCTTTTTTCCTAGTGGTTTCCATCCCATAATGCATCACTGTGGCCAAAAAAAAAGGAATATTTAAAAAAAGGGCATTATTTATGACTATTATTATCATTTTGTGTTGATTGTGCGAAAAAATAATTTTCTTTCATATTCATGAAATATTTTTCAAACTCTTTACAAAAAGAAAACGGGGAGTCGGTTTGGGCCAATCGGACCTCGGAATCGTAGTACGCGAGTTCGAATCCCAGTTGTTCCGTTTGCGTTCATATTCGTACT
>JAYKTE010026319.1:0-15433 GCA_036873565.1 Xipholeptos notoides
CGTGCTGCAGCGAGTAAACATCTTTGTAGTCGCGCCAACCCGCGAAGCCATTTTAGACGCATGTGTGACTGGGCCTTTAAATAAAATTAATTAGTTCAGAAAGAAATCAGTCAAAACAAAATATTTGGAAGAGAAAAATGCATGTTTATTTCTAATTCTCTGTTCAGCTCAGTGTTGAAAATCACTGCTTCGTATTTTGGATTTTTTTAAGCTTGGCTTCCGTGATCAGTGAGTTTTTGTTTTTGGTGTTAAAAACTTCACTTGCTGGAGTCACATATATACGAGCTTGGTGACTTTAGAGTTGTTAGCTCTTAGGTTGACAACTTTCCACTCTCCTGTCAAAACAATATCTTTTTAATATTTAGCCCAAAATGTGACGTTACCAATCATACCACTTTTTCTCTTAAGGGGCGAAAATAAAAATCGCAGTCATTATTTTACATCAAGTAAAATTGCTGTCATGGATAATCAAATAGAATTTTCTTTTTGATATTGATTCAAAGTGAGTGTTGAAAAAGTAAGAAAGCAGCTTATAATTTGATTTCTCTATCAGTACAATTTATTTTTTTCAATGTATTTTCTATACAAATAGATTAAAAAGTTTTATTTTTTCTTCATTTACTGATGGTTTGTTTTGGTAGGGACACTGTCCAACAGTAAAGCAGATTTTTAGGACCGCGATTGAAAGAGGCTTGGTTGTAGGTGAAGACAGATCCTGTTTTTCGTTTTTTAAATAAAAAATAATCATGGGTAGTAGTACTTCAGTGGTTTTCTGGGGAAAATCTGCAAGACGAAGAAAAAATTAAGAACCTTTCAAAATTGTCTTTTAGTTTCTAAAAAAATAAAATTGGAGAAGAATTTTTTTTTTTTACGACTCCCCTCCCTTGGATAAAAAATTATAGTAAAATGTTAGAAAAAAAAAAAATCTAACTTTGTAAAATGTACTCACTGATGACAGTTTTGACTGCATCAAGGGTTCAATTCTTTTAACCTTTTGTGTCAATAGTGTAGATTTCAGACACAATGCATTTCTACTGGGTGAAATTTTTATACATGCTTATTTCAAGAAAGCTGAGTGACAATAAGTCTCCGCTGGCTTTCCAGCATCTTTGAATACCTCGCAATTATTATTATTATTATTGTACT
The DNA here is from genome assembly GCA_036873565.1 of Xipholeptos notoides. Lineage (NCBI taxonomy): Eukaryota > Metazoa > Mollusca > Cephalopoda > Idiosepiidae > Xipholeptos > Xipholeptos notoides. Next base: position 1,147 of record JAYKTE010026319.1, read on the forward strand.
GTTGATGTTTGTGGTTATTATAAGTGACTAAGGAATGTAAACTCACGGGACGAGAGATAGTTGAGACACTGCCCATATACTCAGTGAGCGTGGTTCGATCCCCGGAAATATCCTGATATTCATCTCCTTTTAGTTGGAAAGCTATAAGACCATACAGAGTTGCTGGAATGGCTGAGAGGGCCATTGCTACCCAACCCAACATATAAGACCAACCGTAAGATCTTACAGAAGCTTGCTTGATGTACTGGAAAAAATGAAAAGAAAAATGTTTCAGCAAAGATTTATGAAAAAAAAAAATTATATTGTCTGTGACAATAATATTCTTTAATAAAAGCATATTGTCATAGCCCTAGTAATAACACCTTTAAAAGATGAGGACAACAGTCTGCTAATAAATATCACTACTTGATCAATTGAATCAGCTATTTGGAATTGAACCAAAACGAAAAAATGAAATTTTCAGATATGGCATTTTGTTAATTCAAAAGATCAATGTAAAGATCGTGAATGCATAAACATATATATATAAAAGTTTGTTTACCATCGGCCAATATTTTCTGAAAAGTTTTTCTTCTGGATCTTTGATTGTATTTGTTTCAATAAATTCAACAGCATGAAAAACGGCCATGCCAAGAGATATCATAAAACCTGGAAGGAAGGAATAAAAAACAAATTATTGACAGAGTGGGTAGACAAAAGAAAAGAGAGAAAAACGAGTGAGTAGTTTCATGGCAGTAATTAATAAGAATAGATTTCAAGACTTAAAATTGATATCAAGTCATTGTTAGGGCTGTGACAATATTCTTTTATTAGATTATATTCTTGTTAACTTCCTCTTTTGCGATTTTACCATTTCTATTAAATCTGTAGTTATTAATAGGGCTGTGACAGTATTAGCTAATATTCTTGTTGTGATTTGCCTCTTGCCATTTTTCACCATTTCTTTTAATTCTGTAGTTATTAGTAGGGCTATGACAATATTCTTTTATTAGATAATATTCTTGTAGTAATTTGCCTCTGTTGCGATTTTACCATTTCTTTTAATTCTGTGTATATTGTAGGAGCTTTAAAAATAACCAGAGAATTAAAAGAAATGGTAAAATTGCAAAAGAGGCAAGCAATGACAAGAATATTCTTTAATAAAAGAATATTGTCACAGCCCTAGTCATTGTTAATGAAAAGAAGGTATCCAGAGACTGCCCAACAGCGCAAAGCAGCCAACTCCAATCTAGCAGCCGAGTGCAGAGAGGCAGGCTAGTCCACCACCATCTACCCTGTAGAAGTGAAGTGGGGTGTCGGGGCTTCGTCGGCACATAAATAACAAGGCTGCTTCGTGATGTGGGAACCAGCTGGGCACGGGCAGTCGGTGTACAATAACAAGTTACTGGCTCCTATAATTAAACAATTTTTCAAAGAATAATCTCTATCTATTAATAAAATGATCTCGATAAATAGCATTTCTAGGGTTTTTTTGCAGGCTTTTATAGACTCAGAGACCATGAGCGCACAGCACAGGCACAGAGCATAGTCAATTCTAGACCCACCAAACCATTTCAGTTAGGGTCGACCATATTCCGCGCTATGAAAATCGCAGTTTTGCCTAACCCAGTGTTTTTCATTCTTTGCACACCCGCTTCGTTTTTAACGACAATTTTTAAATGAAATTCGACCAAACTTCTGATCTAGATAGATAGATAGATAGAGATATGTAGGTCGGACTGTAGAAATAATAATGCGGGCAAAGTAGCAAAATAACATAAAAAATTACCCCAAGAAATATTTTTTTCCAAAATGTATTTATTTGCTAAATCGAATTTAAAAACCTATTGTAATTTTAGTCGTGATATCGGTGACACCGGAAATATGTAATCATAAAATTAAAACTGAGACTAAAGGAAAAGAATATCATTCATTAAATAATTGATATTTAAAAGTTAATTATACATTTTCAAATTAAGTTAAATAAAATGACCAATGCTGAAATTGTTTGGTTTTCACATCAATATTTAGGACAAATCTGGTAAAATCAAAAATTTTTCAGTGCGCTTTTATTTAAAAACTTTCACTCCAAATTAGCAAAAACCCGTTGAAGATTCCGATCTAATTTTTGGTTTGCGTATTTAATAGGTATAGACACAAACTTCGGTGCATTATTCTTTTTGATATTTAAAAAAAAATGAAAAATCGCCCTACCCTAATACATATGAGAGAGAGATAGAGATAGAAATATAACAGGGCATCTAAGAAATGATGTTGAGTACGCTCGCTAATTTGTTATCAAAATGGAAGTATCTTACCAGTGACCACCATAAAGAAACTGGCCGTGATAGCCAGTCGATAACTGCCCCAATTCCACATCAAAATACCCAAGATGAAGCCAATAAAACAAGAAATCAAAGCCATTGTCATGGAAGCCAAATGTGTTCGTTTTAATTCTGGAATTACAAAAAAAGAAAAAGAAAAAAGTCCACATGAAAGCAATGCTATCTAATCATTAGGGCTGTGACAATATTATTTTTTTTACAATTAACTACAAAACTAAAAGAAATGGTAAAATTGCAAAATAGTCAAGTAACGAGTAGAATATTCTTTAATAAAAGAATATTGTCACAGCCCTTCTAATCATCATATAAGTAAACTTGCGTAGGCCTTTAACCCACGTAAAAATCGAAATGTACATATTTATAAAATACTAGCAATATTTCCCGGTCTTGACAGGGGTGCGTTTGCCCCCTTAGCAGCTATTTTTCTGCCTGAAAGCCAAAACGAATTTGTTCGTCATGTCCGAATACCTTATATATATCAAATTTCAAGTCTCAAGACCAAAATCGGCAAAGTATTTCGGAAGTCTCTAGTCATGGGACTTTTGAACAATTCATTCACTGGTAGATTTTGAGAGTGTTTATAAAATTTGTTTTGAATTAGACCATTCCTTTTAGAAGCTGATCTTTTCGATTTTTCGATCATCGATACTTATCGGGCGTATTTCGGAACAGATAGCACTTATTTAAGAACAGTTCCATTCACATAAAGTAAAATACAACTGTGTTAAATTTCAAGAAAATTATCCCTCCTGTTTCGGGTTCCATATTCACGAACAAACACACTGGTATGTTAGATGTTGAATTGTCCCTACACTGAATCGACTTCACCATCAAAACGGCTGAGCAGAAACGGTCATGCTGAAACATCCCAGTTCCACATCAACAATGATTTACTATTATATATGTTGCAATATTTTTGCCATAATGGGACCTATTGGGTATGAGTAAAATGATTGGGCTGAGCCATTAAATATACAGGTGAAAATTGAATCAGCCAATCACAAGGCAGAACCTACAAGACATCTTTATTTAAAGACCCAACCGAGTTTTCAATTGCTGGATCTTCGTTGGACTGCCATCTTCGTTGGCTGGACTACTACCAATTGGATCTGCTCGTATTTGGATCTCTGCTGGGATTATTACCAACACTGTCGGATCATTATTAAATTCCTTATTATTGAGGATCAAGTTATGTGTTATATTGTTCAACACGTGTTTTTTGTAGATAATAATAATGCTGCAGATTCTGTTAGAATAAAATATAGTACCTTACCGTAGTAGGAAGTCTTAACAGAGTGAATGGCTAAAGTAGAGGTAGTGATGGCTAAGTAAATGAAGTAAAACAAGTGGATGAAAATAAGAGAACATAGGCATGTTTATTGTCTTAAAGACGCCATTACAGGAAGTGCTGGTTTTTGCCCGGGACTAACCGGAAGTCCCAAAACCAAGCAGTTACATATAACATTATGCTTAATGGCTCACGAACTAAGAATATACTCACGCAATCGCTGCCAATATTCAAAACTGAATGCACGATTTCTTTTGTGGTTGGGAATTTTGTAAGTCACTTCAAAGCACCGATTTCGATTTCCTGGTGCTTTCTCCAGAACTAAAAAAAATGAACAAAAACAGTAAGACCATTAGTGACAACAGTTGAATTTTTATTCAAGAAAACTTATCAAAGTATCATTGTAATAGTATTAAGGGGGTCAGAGGGTGGTGAAAGTGGATTGGTTGGGTGTCGGTCGGTTTCGTCAACTTTCGGAAGAGATCCGGCGATCTCGTTGTTATTCTGAACGTGACGTAACCGATTGTATAAAGACAATGCCACGTTTGTTTTAGCAGAGTCCGAAGAATTACAGTCAATAAAGTCTGGTCGACCATGCTCCCGATTCTGTTGTTATTTAGAAGTTGATTTGCAGCTCATCAACGGAATATCCAACAGAGATGGGAAAAGGACATGCCGACATGTGAAGAAATGAAAGGATCAGGTGTGTAATGGACGCCGACAAGGTAAGACAAGCGCGACCGGCAGCAGCCTTCCGAATTATAAGGAGAACCTTGTTGGACCCAAGAAAGTTTGTAGTACCCCAAAACTATTCACTTACAGACTTTCACAATGTTTCGCATTATACACCTCGTTCTAAGTTCAACACCCTTTGTGGAGCAGAGCAACCGGGGTGTCTCCTGTCGGAGAAGAGCCATATCGTAACATCATTGCCCATTCTAATTTCTCTACTTACTATTGTAACTTAAATAAGAAATAATATGCTATTCCAAATTATATACAAAAATCTTTTAAACTGCAAATCAGAAACAATGTTAAAAAGCCACTCAAAAGATATTTGATCTTGCTTACGATGTACCTTGTTATGTCCCACACAAACCATAATAATATAGGATCGATTAGTAATGTGCTTAGTCCATTTACAACTACTCATGGAGGATTTGATTAATCATTCAAGTCCAAGAAAATTTTATGAAAGATGGTTTTGTATTTTGCACTACTAAAATATCAATCTGGACGAATTTCAAGACCAATCTTTACATTTTTTCATTTTTCTTTTGTTTTTGTTTTTCTTATCCTTTTTTTTTTAATCGTGTTGTAATGGAATGACCTAGCACCCCTCCATACAATAATACATATTCTAGAATTACTGCTCTAACTTCAGAGAGTTCCAAGACACTGACTGAGAGAGGCAGGCTCTCATGTACCCTTTGTAAATAAACCTTGGTATTAATCCAAAGTCAATTGTACTGACTATGTTATTATGATATTAAGTTATATCAAATTCAATTCCCAAATAAACACATAAACGAGAAGAATAACTTGAGTGTGTAGGTGTAAATTATTGGATTTTATTGTTTATTGTCGATTTTTAAAGAAAGATAATGTTTTCACGTTCGTTCCGGTTTTGCCATGTTTTGCCCAGACCAGGATTATCCCACGCTCGTAACAATATAATAATTATAAATTCCTTTGCAAATCAACAGCTCATAAGTGAAGCAAATAGTAAACATATGTGTGTGTGAAAGTGGGAGAGTGTCTGTATTTGTGTATGTTTGCATTATTTCTCCATGGGAATGGGTAATAAAGTATTAATAGCCTGTGAATGATATCTAAACCACAAATCACACCGATAAAGATTCTTCCAATTATAAAGATTTTGTTTAAAAAACAAAACAAAATAAAACCTTTATGAAACGAAGGCAAAAAAGGTTTTCCACGAGCGTAATGCTGGTGAAGAGAATTAAAAAAAAGAATATTGCTAATTCTGCCATTGCTGCCCCACTAGTAGTTGAAACCGATGCATCTGATTTGGCAATAGCTGCCTCCTTAAGGCAACATGGTGTGCCTGTAATTTTTTCTCTAGGACACACTCGAAGTTTGAACGAAGGCATACTGCCATAGAAATAGAAGTGAACGCCATAGACGAAGCCTTACGAAAATGGAGGTATTATCTTATCGGTAGATAATTCCACTTTATCACCAACCAAAAATCGGTTTCATTCACGTTTAACCCGTAAACCTCAAGTAAAATAAAAAAAAATGAGAAAATTGCAAGATGGCGGATGGAACTCTTTTCTTATTCATTCGACGTCTTCTATCGCTCTGGAAAGAAGTATGCTACAGTTGACGCACTTTCAAGGGTATGTGGGGAAGTCGATTTGGCGAAATGGATAGGCAGTCGGTCTTCGAAATTGTAGGATGCGAGTTCGAATCCGAGTCGTTCCGTTTGCGTTTATATTCGGACTAATACCGTTGGGAAAGGTATGTATCCCCACTTTCCTTCCAGCTATGGGTTAAATAGTGCATATACCGTGTTATTCAAAAAACTAAATGTGAACAAAAAACAAACGTTTACCAAAAACTATTGTTCTCGGCATTAAATGACCTAAAAAGGTTGATTTGCCGTAAAAAAACAAACAAAAAAGGGTATGTGGCCTAACAACAAGATTATCTAATCTTCAGAGCATACACCGAGAATTTTGCCACCCGGGTATCACAAGAGTGGCACATGTAGTCCAGAGCAGTGGTTTACCATATTCAGTTGAAGACATAAAAAGAATTACCAACTGTTGCCAAATATGTGCAGAAAACAAATCAAGGTTCTATAAGCAACCTCAAGCAACACTCGTGAAGGCCACTCAGCCTTTTGAAAGGCTTAATTTTTGCATGAACGAAGAGTGGCGGTAAGCTGAACCTCCCTTACAACCCTCAAGGGAGTGGAGGAGACAGGACCACCTGAATCTGATACCTCATCTAGTCGGCTACTACTTCCTCCGACCGGAAACGCACCTCTTGGATTCGTTGGGCACAGAGGTAACTCTCTCCTCTCAACTTTACAATTCACCAATTCATTTAGTCGCGTCTGGCTTTACAATTTAAAAACTCTATAAAGGGAACGGACTTTGTGAACGATATAATGGAATAATATGGAAGACAGTACAGTTGGCATTGGCATTGGCAAACCAAAAAATTCCGGTCTTAAAATAGGAAAGTGTCATCCCCGAGGCTCTAAACGCTATCAAGACCCTACTCTGTACATTTAAAAATGCTACTCCACACGAGAGGATTTTTCGTTTCAACGACAAAGTTCAAAAGGAATTTCCTTTCCCTCATGGCTTGCTCAACCTTGAATCGTTTTAACGAAACACCTGTTGTAAACATGACCCCTAAGTGAGCAAAGTGAAACTAATTGAAACGAACCCTAAACTTCGGAAGGAAGACGGTCAACGGTCTGCTTAAGAGATCTTGCCTCGACTGGAAATACATCTAAAGAGGCTACTGCGATAGAGTTTCAATTATAACGTTCACTTCTTTTTCTATGGCAAATAGAACTAGCTTTGAATAAAGTATTAATTTTTGTGTGGAACCAATAACTGTGGATGTGACACACCAGTGCTTTAATGAAGTTCACAATCGTTGATGAAATTATATTTCTTGAAAGTTAATATTGATTTATTTCTAAATATATAGAAGTCAGATCGAAGGCCATGAGCTGTGGAATGATGTGTAATGTGGTTGGGAAGTACAAAAGTATTTTATGGCAACATAAAAGCACAACACATGTGCACAGGCAAACACGCGCACACACATGCAAATACGTACAAAATAATTCAGTTTTAGACATATCTTACTTACATTTAGTTGCATTTGAATAGTAACACTCCCAGAAGATTCCGATAGCCCTGCTATGTCCAAGTCGGCTGAGTTCAAGCTGAGATAGATCCGATGTTAAAAGGTGCTGGTAACGGGTTAGTTGGGTTCGGTCGACGGTAATGACCTGCCAATACTCGGTGGCAAAAGATATAGATAATAGAACGAGGGCAACAGGTGAAATAGCCAAACAGATGACCAGGAAACAGATGGGAAGACGGCGAAAACGCGTTGTCCGGCGGGATTCGTGTTCCATCGCCATGGTGTTCCGAAATCTATGAGTAGCCAAAATATTCAATAACAAAAGAATTAAAGCACGATTTAAAAAAAAGGATAAGAAAAACAAAAACAAAAGAAAAATGAAAAAATGTAAAGATTGGTCTTGAAATTCAGAGGCTGGCCAAGATCTAATCAGCAGAATGGTTCGTCCCTCGTTCTCGAGGATGACCAATGTCATGACTTGCGCTTAACTTTGATTAAAGTGATTAAAAATATATTTTTTAAATCTTAAAAATTCCGATTACTACACATCATTAACTTGAAAAAAACATTTGTTAAAATAGTTGGCATCCAAGATCTGTAAACAGGGGCAGACTGAGCCATCGATCAATCGGATCTGGTCCGAGGGCCCAGCACTACAAGGAGGCCCACCTGATTCAGGCCTCTTAGATGCACATCATAATGTGTATTTCCCATGGCCGTGTGGACTACTGGAGGACACAAGTACGGGCAGATCCGTGACCGTGTAAAAATGAAAATTTGGCAAAAGAAATCACTATATGTGGCATTTAACTATAAAAAATTGGGAAAGGAGGCCCATTGCATTTTAAGTCCGAGGGCCCGTAATACTCTCAGTCCGCTCCTGTCTGTAACTAATGTAATTTATCGGGGTTCATTTTAGAAATGAGAAACAAAAATAGGATTAATTATATTTATTTAGGAATTCATTGAGACGAGGCTTCACAATTACGTGATGATTTTTATTAGCGGCATGTTGTCCTCATCTTTTATAGGTGTTATTACACTACGTTTCGGTCAACTCGTCTTCTGGCCTTCGTGGCGTTGAGTCTCTACGGTTCCAGGTGAGCATTTTCAGAAGATAGCGGTTTCGATTCCTACCCAAGCCGACCAGATGTTTAATTGGTCAAAACGGGGTGGGATAGACAACAACTATGGAAGACAGTGATTGCTGGGGATGAGGTTACAAGACTCAGAATTCCTATGTGAGGTCGCAGTTAACCACCTACTAACGAAGGCCAGAGGACGAGTTGACCGAAACGTAGTATAATAACACTTGTAAAAGATGAGACCAACGGCCCGTTAATAAAAATCATAACTAAAAATAGGACTATCAAGATAAAGACAATAAATCAAAATATGTAAACAAGATAAAAAAATATGAAACCTTTCAAAAATATAGAAATAGTACAACCAAAATTAGGACAATAACCCCAAAAGTATGAGCAAGCCAAATAAGGAAATATTACAATCAAAATAAAGAAAATAGGTATTATTAAAAGGAAGTAAAATTACACAAAAAAGATTTAAAATACTTACAAAGAAAACGGGGAAAATAGTTCATCCAACATTTTTGCAATTACCAAGTAAAGTAGAATTCCCCAACCTCGATAACTACAATGTGCACATCTTACAACGTTTACTTACACTAATGAAATCTAAAGTCCTGTTAACTTATCGTAAATAATGTGAATTTTAGAAGCGCTGGGAGAATTTCTTAAATGTTCTGTGAAAATCACTTAGTTATGAAATTTATCATAATCTATTAATATATGAACATAAATCCTCGACTACTACGTTTATGTCGTTTCAGAGAATTAATAGCATCTAAACCCAAGGAAGATAAAAGAATGGAGGTGGTACTATTGAAATTCCCCATAACATTCACATCATATAACCTTCAAACGGGCAGCGAGGCTGGAGCAGTGGAAAACAGCTTGTCTCTGGAATCGTATTATACGAGTTCAAATCCCAGTCAAAACCATTGTATTCACTTTTAGCTGTCTCAGGCAGATGAGGCTCGTTAACTTGCGCGAGTAACTCATCTAGGTGAGGGACAACACTGATTACAAAAAGCCCATGAATATAATGAGCACATAAAAATGATCTTGTGCCTAACTTGGGTTGGTGCTCTACCAAGTACACATTATAAAACCTCCAAATGAGCATCTCTTGTGTAAACTATGTTCACACTGTTTTAAACTTGATAATACGCATCGTGATTTTATTTATTCAGACCGAAAATACTATGGGCCTCCTCCTCCGAGTTAAATGCCACATGTAGAAGCTGTGCAGCAGGTGATCTGTACATATTGGCTTAACCATATCGAGTAGTCAGCTATGGCCATTAGATACGTTATGATGTGCTAGCAAAGCGGAGTGACTCGAGTCAGAATGCATGTATTAGAGTGTATAACAAGGATATTCTTGATAATTCTATTGGCAGCCAGACGTAAAGTGGAAATCCTTAACGCCTGATGTCGATGTACTCAAAGAAGCCGAGACTTCCAGCATTCAGATGCGTTGGACAGGACACCTAGTAAGAATGAACGACCACAATATTAAATAGAATTATATTCTATAATATCATCGTCAACTAATTACTGGTGAGGTGTAATTTTTGCATTTGTGGACCTTGACATCAGCTGATGGCTTAATTGCTGACTCATCATTTAATATCACAAATCAACGATTTTCAAAAGTCTGCAATACTCAATTTTACGTAGGCTTTCAACAACTTTGTCATTTAATGCCGGAAAACCTTTTTCACCCCATTAACATGTTACACATAGAAAATATAAGAAAAACACAAACATATAAAAAAAACACGTGAAAACCTACTAGAAGAACAAAAAACTTACTTAAAAATTAAGAACATAGTGATGGTTTAATTTAATAATTATATTCCTAGAGTTTTTTCAATTTTTATTTTTGTTGCACACTGGAAAAAAATATTTTTAAATTTTCCTAATTGTATTATGATAAGAAAGTTTATATGAATCCTTACATGCCCTCCAGTTATGGGGTAAATAGCGCTGATTGTGTTATTCAAAAAACTAAGCGTGGACCAAAACTAACGTTTACCAAAAATGATTGTTCTCGGCATTAAATGATATAAAAAGGTTGATGTGCTGTAAAGCACAAACAAACAAATTAACGTTTACCAAAAATGATTGTTCTCGGCATTAAATGATATAAAAAGGTTGATGTGCCGTAAAACACAAACAAACAAATAATAAGAAAGTTTACATTTAAACCTGAAATGAAGACACTTAGCACGTAGTTTTAAAAAAGGAAACAGACGTGTCTATACTTTTTAACCATCCATCCATCCATCCATTCACCTACACAGCCGGTTTATTAGATACGCTCGATTTTTTTTAGTTCTCACACTCGTGTTTATGTCTAAGAGACTGTTCTCGTTTCGAAAAAAACAAAAAACAAAACAAAAAAACAAACCCCAAAAACCTGTTTATCTGGAAGTCGTGATAAAATTATACGGATATTTATGATGTTTTTTACCCTAAATTTGATTGGCTTGTGACAGAAAAATTGATGAACCATAGAACCTATTAAATTCTTGGATGTTGGTGGGACAATGAGGGTCACCCCAGTGTCATGCTCAGCAATATCGCCACCGCCTGAAGAACGTGCTTTGCTACTCCTACCCACAAAATTCAAATTGCGCTTCCAATATACTTAACCCACAATAAATGGTACTTAAAACAAATTAACATACGCTCGGAACGCAGATATTCCTTGATTACGAAAAAACGGTAGAAATCTCAGAATTGGTATTTTCAAGCTAACGGTTTCATAACATTCAGCTACTTTTTGATATTCCATGGCTATGTTTATATTCATTTCAGTGCGTTTTGGCTCTCAATCGTCTACAAGATTTTCCAAAGAATTTCCAAACAGTTTAAACCTAAGTTTCAAACTATTTTGCTACAGAAAGTTTGATATACTGTCCAAAATTAGACTTTAGGAATTTATTTAAAAAATGGAGAGGGAGTGTCAGAAAGTGTGATGGTGGTGGTGGTGGTGGTGGTGGTGGTTTTGAGGAGAAATGAATAAAAGGAAATCAATATTAAAAGTAACCAAGTCATTTTGAAATGTCTCAATGTAGAAAAAAGTCATAAGTGGTAAAAGACCCGCCCTACTCCAATAAGAAGCGATAAATACAAACTTGATAACTTATGAATACGATGCTTGAAGTTTGTTTTTTTATATTTTGATAGCATTCATCTCATATTATTTATCTCATACAGCGGAAATAAATCCCTGATTATTTAATAAAAATATTTTACTGCGTAGACGATTAATGCTCTGCAACGCAATATTCTGTAAAAGGTTCGTGGTATATGTGACCAAATATTTTCATTCGAGTTCCAAATAAACAATTGAATAAAAAGAAAAAAAAGCTTCGTATTGTCTAAAAAAACTTCTACTTCCAGTATGTAGTCTTTTATTTGTTTTTAAAACACATTTTAAATTTCTTTAAAATAGAGTGAAGAAAAGAAAAATACACTTACGATTATGTTGAAGCCAAGTTTATTTTGTTTTTCAGTTTTTAGTCTAAAAGAAGTTGACTCTGCCAGAAAATGGCCTTATAATCACTGGTCGCGGGCCGTTAATGAAAAATCAAGTAAAATTACACATGCAGACCCACTTAGCCTAGATATTTAAAATCATAATTCTAATAAACACTGAGAAATCAGAAAAACAAAAGAAAATCTAAAATATAAAAAAGGCTACCTAACAAAACTTCGATTTCCTCAAAGAGCCATGCTTCAGAGTGAAAAAAAAATAACCCGATTTATTTCAGAAAATTAGATAAACTAACTGGCATGAATAAGAGATGGGGGAGGAGGTGTCTGCTGTTGGATAAATGAAATAAAAAGAAGAGTGGGGATGTCGTGACTTGGTTCTTACTTTCTTCCCAATACTTCCCTTAGTTTTCCCTCCTGTGTGTGGGACACTTTTTTGCTCTACATCGACTTGCAGCAGTGTCATTCCCCCCATTCTCTTGTCAGACCGCCCTGTGGGTCCAGCGCTCTAGCCCTATCAACTTCTGTTACTCGACGTCGTACCTACGCTGTAAGCTTTCTTTCTTCCATTTCGTCATACAGAACTTTAATCTCCTTCTGTTTCTATCACCTTTCCCTAGGTTTTTTGTTCTTTGGACTCATATTTTTATCTTCTCGGACTTTCAAGCGTTTACCACATTTCCTTTCAAACCCACTTGTTATGCTATCGGTGTATTTGTCTTTTTCTTTTCTATTAAAAAAATGACTTACTTTTTCTCCCACATTCTATCTTTGCTAACCCTCCCTTACTAATCTAAAATATATTAGTAGGCCATGGGTCTTTCTGATTGGGCTTTTGACCCATTTTTAGCGGGATCACAGCAATAATCCTTAATTCTACCTCTTTTAACTTTTGCACGCGACAATGAAAGTAGGAAGATCGTTTCCTCTATTTGTGTGCCTCTTGACTAATAAGAGCCGTCTGGTTCTAGACGTAAAATTCTACTTTAGCTGGTCCCTTAAAGCTGCGAAACTCAATAAATTTTGCATGAATTTAGTGTATTCTGCCTTTTTTCAATAATTAATATCTTTTCTTATCTCTGTCTCGTCTTCGTTTTTCCTTTATTTCAGCTATTCCAAACTATCCCCCTTTCGGCATCACGATTACTTGTTCGCTTTGTCACAAACCACAATATTTCTTTTCAGTTTTTACCTACGTCAATAAAACTGTTGATAAAATAAATTGTCTCCAGAGTCTTGATTTGGGATAAGCGGTTACTCTCCGTTGTAAGATTCACAGACTCTCTAGGCATGGGAACAGTGAACAGGCGTGGTCGTGGTCTTTACGGGATGGAACAGAGGTAATATTATCCCTTTGAAAATGCATTGTCTGTCACCGGTCACTCGATTAAATCGGTTATCATTTTTTGTTTTATCGTAATTGTATTTTTTTAACGCAGAATAGGTATTAAAGTGTTTTACTGTTTTTTTTTTTTGCGGTCAGAGTATTCTTATTCGGTTATAAGCTATGCTGTTAGTAAATGTTCTTAAATGTTTTATGTTCTATGTTGAAACAGATAATAATCTATTTCTCTTCCAAGATAATTTTACTTTTCTAAACCAGCGTAAGTAACACCATTCAACAATTTGTTGTTTTGTTAAACTTTTCTAAACTAATACGTATTGCGAAAAAACAAAAAACAACAAATTAATTCAAATCTTGTTTTTAATTAATAAAAAAATAGAATGAAAGAAATCGTGAAAAACGACCAAATTAATTCATTTTTATTAAAAAGAAAGAAACCGAATGAAAAAACCAAAATATATCGTTCGTTCTCGTTTTCGACGCGCATGAAATTAATAAAATTAGACGTAGGCTTTCTTCCGGTTGTAACAGGAAGTGTTTGTTTTTTTCAATTTTACGGTCATTGGTGAACAATAAAAGTAAAATAATAATAAAAAAAATTATTCGTAATTCTTTTTTTATTTTAATAACATAAGTAGTTGTAAGTTCGTAACTTGTTTACTTTAGCTACGAGGTTCTACTCTCCCCTACATGGGGATGGAGTAACTTTGAAGAATTTATAGAAAAAAATAGCTAACTCGCAAGCGAGTCACTAGTGGCAAAAGCGGTTAGCGCGCTGGACTGATGATGAATCGGTACGCGTTCGATCCCGTCCTGATGAGCCATGAATGGCGAAACAGGCCTGTCGACAGATTGCAATATTATTTATAAATTGCAATCTGTCGACAGG
>JAYKTE010026429.1:0-15431 GCA_036873565.1 Xipholeptos notoides
AGCGAAAGCTACACACAGTTGCTGGACGAGAAAGCCCTACCAAGGATAAGAAGAGAGATGAGTAATAATTTCGTTCTACAGCAAGACAATTACAGCATCCATATGTCAAAACTCATGAAAGAATGGATGGCTAAAGGGAATATGACTACTTTGGAATGGCCTGCAAGAAGCCCAGATCCAAATTTAATAGACAAGTTTTGCAAGCAATTCCTAAACATTTTCTATGATGGATCTGAAATAACGAAAGAGACTCAACTATGAGAACGAATACTAGGAGCCAAAAAACAACTAATAGAAACACGTAGAGATGTTAATGTGCATATGTTTGATCAATATTAAGAGAGATTGATAAAAGTTATTAAGAAGAAAGGTGATATTACAAACTATTAACAGTTTTTCAACGATGTCCGAAAAATAATGTCGCGTGTGTTTTGTATAAAAATAGATGAAAATTAAATATTTTCCCGTACCTAATCGATTTTCTTCCATTTTTATTACAGGTATTGTCTTTGTATGTTTATGCTAATCTATTGGAAGGAATTTCGCCACTCTATGGTACTTGGAAAGTCGAATACTAAAGTGTCCGAAAAATATTGTCGGGCCCTTGTAGTAAATCATTTTCTTTAACAATTTTCATGCTCTGCAAGAAATGCTTTTCTAACTTGTAATAACATTATTATGAATTAGGGATGAAAATATATTAGTAATCCAAAGGGAAGTAATTCAGTTTACGAAATACTGAATTATCTACCTGTATTCTTTGTTAGTTTTAATAAGGAATTTTGCATTCAGGGATTTGCAAACTTATACAGTATTTGTAATCGATTAAATAATTTTTTCGATCGAGATAATTGAAATATGTAAGGGTTTGTTTGTTTATTTTGTTTTACGACGTGTCATCCTATTTAGATCATTCAATGCCGAGAACAATCATTTTTGATAAACTTTCTTTTGTCAACACATAGTTTTTTGAATAACATAATATGCATTATATAATCCATAGCTGGAAGGAACATGGGGGATTCATACCTTTGCAAATTTGATGTAAACAATACTACTGGAATTCACACTCGCGAAAAATGCATGGGTACCATTTTTTTTTAATATAGTATTTAATCAATAAAACATAATGAACATTTGTAGACATGTTTATGTTTGCATTGTATATAAAGTTTTTGTTAATAAAGATACAAACCGATTTATAAACAGATAGGTCTCCATAGATGTCAGTGTTGGGGATTTGTCCAAGTAAACAAGAATATGGTCTAAAAATAAAAAATAAAATCAACTTTATGATCAATAGATAGAAAAATTATATTCTTGGATTGGTTTACACTTACAATCATTGGTTGGTAACCTTCAGTCTGTGGACTGTACCAGTGTGCAGGACAATTGGTACTGGTCAGCGTTATTTTTTTGGTACCTGAGTATTCTAATTTTTTTATGCCTGAGTATCATCATTTCTTTTGGACCTGAATGTTATTTCAATGGGATGTTTAAAGAAAGGGTCATTCCAAAAGTAATGCCACTTTTTTAAAAATGCTTTTTTAAGATATCATTAAAATGGGAAAATTTTTGTGGTCCAGAATCTATTTTTCTATAGTCATCAACATTCTCAATGCACTTTTGCCAGCAATGAAGGAGGCAGTCCATTTTCAGGTCCAGAGTGTGCTTTGTCACTCACATCTCTGTCACCACTTTGAAATTGATGAACCTATCTTCTAACTGTGCTGATATCAACTGCACGGACTTCATAAACGTTCAACAGGTGCCAGTGAATGTTGATCTCTTCAATTTTTTCTGCATGGAGGAATTCAATGACGCATTAGGGAATAGATCCATCCATGTGCGAGGTCATCAATTATGAAATAGATCCGTTCACGTTCGAGGTCACCAATTATGGGATTTAAAGGAAACTTTTTTATATTTGTGTTTATGTATTAAATTTCTATATAATATTATAACAAAATAGAGTAGACAAGAAAATAATAATGAAAGTTTAAAAATAAACTATATATCAAATATTATTTTGTGTTTATGTATGAATGTTTGCAATGAAATTTTTGGAGAAGGTGTAATATGAAGGATATAAGTTAATGAAATAAATGTTCACAAAAGTTTTAGTCTTTTCTGAAATAAAGTTGTTTTTTTTGTATTGGTCCTGGTGGGAGATGGTTATTGTTTTAAGAAAGTTATTGTCTGCCACAGTGATTCACTTTCAGTAAGTGAGTCAGAGCATTGGCACTGACCACAAGTTTAACACTTGTTTATTTTTTTCTTGTCTTCTCTTCTCTTCTCAGTTCTCCTGTTCGGTCTCGATTTCTCTTCCCTTTTATACTTTTTTTTAGGTTCCCAGAATTGAATTTTTAAGGTTTTAACTTTGGGGATTTGGAAAGTTTTTATTGGTCCAAAAATATTTGGAATTATTTGTATTTTTCATTTTTAAAATGAAAGCATGCACAGAGAACGATTTTAAATCATTCTCTCTCTCTTGTTCAATGTGCTAACATCCAGTTGGAGCGGTGGTTGTGAATTGTATTCCTACAGCATCTCTGCTTCTGACCCATGTCCATGACAGGGGTTGCTTTCTTAGAGTCTCATGCTGTCAATATATGCAGCAGAAACTTTCAGGTGATGAATCCTTCAATTCAGTCATCTTAACAATGCAATTTCCAATACCTTCTGATCTATTCCGGCGAAATAAAAAAAATAATAGGGATTACTTTTGGAACGACCCTCATATATTAAGCTTGTTTTATTTTTATAGGAGAATAGTAGGTACTTAAAAGCAAAAAAATTTTTTGGCCTAATCAATGCTAGGCCACAGGTGAGGTCCGCAATGATAAAAGGGTTGCTGACCACTGCTTTAAATCATATTCAACATTGTTTTAGTTTTGAAGTAAAAATCTAGAAGTTCTTGAAAGTTATTTATAAATATTAATAAATCAAATATTCATTTAAAAAAAAATTCAATTGGAGTATTTGAAGAAATATATTTTCGAAGCAAAAAAATAAGATATTAAAAGATTCCTTAAATAAAGATAAAACTATAACCCAGAATTTAAAGTTAAATCTAAAATTATAATAATTAAGATAATTCATTTAATTCATCCCCTGTTCCGATCATCTGTCCCAAAAGATGTGTGACAATTGAACAATAGAAAGAAGCACAAACAATTGATTAAATTGGGTAAAATAGAGTGATCATGAAGAAGAATGAGAGGATTAGAAAGCAACAATAAATTAAGTACTTATTAACAAGTAATTAATTTACCTAGAAGAACGAGCAAGGACAGTGAGAAGAGAAAAGCCCACACCAACTCCAAGCCCATAGTCAACATCCAGAAGGGCAGTACCAAGAAATGCAGCCAACCATACAGCCTATTAAGCAATATAAAAAAAAAATTATTTACCAAAATGAAAATATTGCTTTTCAAATAAAAACAAATCTATACAAGCATTTCTTCTCAAACATACAATATTTTTTAGAAACATTGTAATAACATTACATATATATTTAGCTAGCTTTCTTGAACAATAGATAAGACTGATGACACTAAACAAAGACTAATAATATTTGTGTAATTATTTACATTCTAGCTTGATATATTTTATTGTAAGTTTCTTTCTGCAATTTTTGTAAGTCTGTATTCATCAGTCTGAAAGTATACACTAAGAATATGCATTGTTGGTGTAGCCTAGTCATGATGAATTATTATTTTTAGCATCTATAATAGGGTTTAAAATTAAATTAATCATAATGTAATCAAATGAACACATTATTTTAGATACTTACAAAATCAATTTTAGAAATGTACCAAAGCCTTCGTAATTCATTAAATTGCCTGAACATTCCTTTCAAAGCTACAATAATTATAGCAGCCAAAACACACTGCAAATAAACAAAATTAAAAAAAGTTCAATATAACCACATCTAAATGAATAACCTATACACATGTCTCTATATAAGAAAAAGTTAATCTGGAAAGGAAAAACAGCATGGGCCTTGTATTGATGTTCAGCTAGAGAACAAAATATATGAATAATACAAAGTGATAAAGTTGAAAATCAGGAGTAAAAGGTGTAAGCTATCAAAATTTTTAAATCAGAAATTCTTTTATTATAAGCAAAAAATGTAACCCTAATTTCTCTTTTAAAAACAAAGCCATTCTTAGATAAAGTGTGTCTAGAAATTTTGAAAAAAAAGTAACCACTTACATTTGGCAGGGACTCAAATAATGGACCAACAACAAGCAGGACAATAAGAATTAACACAGATGACACCAATCCAGTCACCTGAAGAAAAAAAAATTAGATACTCATTCAAAATCTATAATTCTAAAAACTGATTTTCTAATTAATCTATCAATCTAAATTATTATTGATAACAAAAAATAATCTTTTTTTAATATTATCACAATTATCTTTAATCTAATATTTACATATAAAGATTATATTCAAATTAGATTATATTCAAATTGTATATAATTTTAGAAGATTTGCAAGGTGTAAAAAAACAATAGAACTATAGCTAAAAAATCTGAAATTTCATATTTTAGTTTTTAATTTACAGTGAAAATGTTCAGACTGATGCTTTTGGATTTAAGTAGACATTTTAAATTAGAATTGTGATTATAAATGCAGTTACTTTTAAACAAATGATGGTTGTTATAAGTGATTGGGAAAACTTGGATTTGATATTAATATGAAATGATTTGTTTGTTTGTTTGTTTAGTTTTACAGCATATTCACCTTTCTAGATCATTTAGTGCCAAGAACAATCATCTATTGAGAAATGTTCTTTTCGTCCACACATAGTTTTTTTGAATAACACAATATGCACTATCTAACCCATAGCTAGAGAGAGTGCGTGAATTCATACCTTTTCTAAGGGTATTAGTGCAAATATGAATGCAAACGGAACAACTAGGATTCAAACTCGCGTCTGTCCCAAGATTGAATTAACATTTTAACAAGAAATATGAAAAAGTGTGTAGGTTTGAAATTGTGAAAAAGTGTTAGATCAAGTTAGCAAATAAACTGTTTTTGGTTATCTATTGCCGAGTAGGTTTTGTTTTTAATTTTTTTCCACATTTTGAACTTTTATCTGAAACAAACAAATATTCATTATCAAATTATAAAATGGCATGTCTTTGCAAAAAAAATGGTACCTATTTGATGTATTTCTAATAAAATGGGACAGAGCAATCTCAAAAAGCACCTGTTATTTCTGCTTTACCCTGAAGCTTTCTATCAGATTATTTTATATGTCAATTCATAAATGTTAGTATTCAAGTAAATAAAAAGATTTCCACAGCATGAAAAAAATAGTGGGTGATGCAATATTTTTGGTCTAATAGGTTATGATCTTTAACATTTCGGCAATCCTATTCATACTGAGGGGTGTAGAAGATGGACCAATCAGAGAAGAGAATATATGCAAAGTATATCATATAGTCCACTAGGGGAACCCAAAATTTTCAGGTATTGCCAGATTTCTATACTGGAAGGACATAACTCTATTCACGTGAAATTGGATAGTTATTATTATTATTACAACTACTACAACACTTTGCCTGGAATTACTGCTGCTGCTAAAATTTTCACCTATCAACATTTCTTTTTCTTTTCTTTTTATTATAAAATGTTTTTTGAAGGAAAAACTGTTTTTTTTTGTAATTCATAAACAGTTTTTATTTCCAAACAAAAGAGCACTGTTTGCAATCAGATAAGAACTTTTATGTTGCAGCATTTGTCAATATACATAATTACATTCTTTTCTAATAATAATTATAACAGTAATTTACAATGAAAAATAGAATTACGTCAAACCTGAGTTTTTCCACCAGCATCCTCTTGTACCAAACTTCTAGAAAGAGAGGCAGCACTACAGAAAGACGAGAAGAATGAGCCGAAGATGTTGCAAATGGCATAAGCAATCAATTCCTACAAAAAAGGCAAAAACAATAACAGAATAATTTGATAAAATATATAAAACATCAATAATTTCTACTTATTTCACAGACTAAAATGGTTGATATGCCATAAAACACAAACAAACAAACAAACAAACAAACTTATTTTACAGAACCAAAGATAAAAAAAATATTTTTGGTTTACAGTTTTACTACTCCATATATACCCCAAAACACCATTTTAAAGAGATATTTATTATATTTAAAACCAAAAACCTGATTATATACATAAATGTTCTCTCTAATTGGCCTGGTTGTGCGTGCAGTAATTTTGTAATTAGTGCATATCTAATCATAGAGTTATTAATTAACAGCTGTATTACCCCTCCCAATCACCACACTTTATCTCCTTTAAACTCCAATCATTCTAGTGTCTCCAGAATATTCAGTATGGTCTATTTTATACACCATTGAATTAAAACATCTATATACATCAATATACAATATGAATTACAATATAGTAACAAATAAAATATATCAATCATTGAGATAACTAATCAATAAATTGATTTGAAAAAAACATTTTGATATGTGAGTTCAAACTCCAGTAATTCTGTTTACATTCACATTTGGACTAACACCCTTGCGAAAGGTATGAATCCCTACATTCCCCTCAGCAATGGATTAAATATTACATATTGTGTAATTAAAAAAAAATATGTTTGGACAAAAAAACCTTTATCACAAATGATTGTTCTCAGCATCAAATGACCTAAAAAGATAGATAGGTCATAAAACATAAATATTTGTCATGCCCTATTCCTTTTAAATTGTATTTCTATATTTCTCTCTTTATAAGAAATACATTTTTTTATTTATACTTTTATTTAAATGAATGATTGCTTTCTTTTACTTCCGCTTTAAAATCCCAAACTAGCCAAGTCAGAGTAAATGCTTTAAAAATTTCTTAGCTAATTGTTGAGGTACCACCACCCTCATATAATAGACTATCCTGCATATAACTTTTCCCAGCCAGACTATGCTTTGTGCAGACTGTGATCAGCAGACGTGGAGTAAGTTTGCACCATCACATTTGTCCTAAGCTTGAGAGGAGGATCCATTTGGCTATTTCCACATTTTGTATACTTTTATTTCAATATATGTTTATTTAATTAGTTCTATGTCGTGTTATCACTCCACCAACTTTCAAACACAACACTAATCAATACAAAATAAGGAATATTTATAGGAATTTATGCAATTCTGTTCTAATGATAATTTGGGTTCTTCATATCAATCATTGTGACTTTGTTATTCTTTAAGTCATAATTATAAGCATGGGTTGTTCAGAAAGTTCTAGTCATGATACTTTAGGACTATTTATTCTGTTTGTGGATCAATTTTAAAATTCACTGTACATCTCTCTATTTTTGTGAACAATCTGCTTAATGAGTTGTTATATAGCTGTTCTTTTAAGCTTGCAAGAATCTTTTGAACAGTCTATATATTTACTTTATTCTCTAAGTTTGAATCTATAAACAGAAATCAGTGTGAAATGGATGAAAAAGTTAATTTACCTGATTGGGATCAATTTCATAACCATGTTTCTTTGCAAGGATCTTAGACATAGATACATTAACAGCGAAGGCAACAATGGCTATAGCAATTGCATCAGTGACAACCTCACTAATGAGACTAAATGGTGGAGGTACTGGAGCTGGGATTCTGAAATACAAAACATCATTAAAAATCAAAATAATTGTTCAAACATCCAAAAAATGCAGTACTTAATAAATACATATTATCTATATATAAGGATAGTAACTACATCAGTCACACATTTCACTAATATATGAGGCATTGAGGGTAACAACCTGACAAGTGCCACCGTAGCCAAAAATAAGTTATATATACCATTGTATTCCTACCCCACCACCACCACCACTACCACAATGTGGAAGAGAAAATATGGTTGAATTGAGACTGAAACATGAATGAAAATCAACTAATGTACAGACTTGGGAGTACAATCCGACAAGTGCCACAATACTCTTACCAATTGTATGCCTTAAGCAACCCAGCAAGTGCCTGGTAACTAATGAAAGTGCACAGGACAAATATTTTCAGCCAATCACAGTGCCTTCTGTTGTTTACTTGTTTAAAGTCTTTTTCTCCATTTTCTCTGTTTTTTATTTTTAGTGCTTGTTGGGTTATTACTCTATATATAGAGATAAAGAATCCAGAGAATTTTGGTGAGTATTTATATATTAATATGCTAGTAACTATGTCAAATCACACTCTTCACTAATATATGTGGAGATAAAGAATCCAGAGTAGGTCAGGTGAGTATCATGAATGTGGTTATTTTAATTGAATACAGTTCTTTTAATTGGTATTAAACCAACTAATTAAGAAATTAGAATCCATTACACTTTGAATATCCAATATGAGAAATGCAGATTAAAGATAGGCAGTTGGGTAGTTCTTCATGCATTTTATTGATAACATTTGACGAGGGAAGCAGAGGATCTTTAGAACTGTAAAATAAACTCATATCAAATCAGATTATGAATGTATTTGTTTGATTGAGATTTGAATTGAGTAACACAACCACAGTGCCTGAGTCTCTGACCATTTCGCTACAATTGTAGTACACTTTTTCAATATATTCCACTGGTCAATAACAATTTTTTGTTGGCATTTTTTCAGATGATTTAGGATGAATCTGATGCATTGAATCTAAAAATCACATTGGTTTTGCTCAATCAGGTCAAGTTTTTTAGCTATGGCCACATGTTGGTTTTTATGTTTTTGTTCACATGCACACATGTGTGGAGCATTTTAGAAGAAGTTGGTGGGGGCAAAATGCCATGTCAAATAATTGTTTTGATTGGAAATTATTATTTTAATGACAAGAATTATTCAGGTCTGATAGTTCTGGATGATATGTGCTGGCAAAAATCAGCTGATAATGCCACAAAAATGTATTTGATTTTGTCACAAGATATGATTTTTTTCAAATTAACTTAGCATGAAACCTGACCTGATAGAGAGAAACGAATGCTATTTCCTGATTCAGCAAAAATACCCGAATCATTTGTAAAAATCTAGACAACATTCAAAAAGTAAAAATTTTATGCCTTACATTCCCTTTAATGGAATGGAGACACTAGTAACTTTGACAATGTCTTTAAAATCTTAAATAAAAAGAAGGCAGAGCTAGAAAAAGAATGGATATTCTTACCCTGTAGCAATTTTTCCAACTACATGGACATTATGGTTCCCATGGAGATTAAGAAAATATGAAGTGCCAGTTCCAAGGACAACCTGTAAGAAGGTAATTTTTTTTGGCATTTTAATTACTTGGGTTTATTTATTCAGTCAATTCACTCATTCCATTAACTTTACTAATGTCAACATTACAACATAAATAAAAGAAATGTAGTGTAGGGCATGTTCAATACTAACATGGGTGACCACTTAGGAATACCAGTTACCATATGCCTGTCGGCAGTACTTGGCATGAGCAGTCGAATACATTAAGGATTCAAACTGAAAGACATGCCCTCTTCACAACCCAGCTACCCATTCAATCTACTATACCAACCGATTAAGAAAGTTGCTTAGTGACTAAAATGAAAACATTCTCAAAAAGAGTTACCCCTTTGGGTGAGGACGGACTGTCTCAGAACACTCTGTTTTCGCAAAATGTGCGTGTACATTTAGTTTTATCAATTATTAACAAAGTAAGAAGTATCTGATGGCATTCACAATGGGTTAACCTACTTCAGTAAGCTTTTTAACATGATTTTTTAATCAAAATTGGAAATTAGATGTAAAATGTACAAAGTATACATATACAAAAACACACATAAATTGTTGTTCATACATTTGCTGAAATAAAAAACTAAGAAATATTGACATAAAAAATTAACAGAATGTGTAAACAAGAATAGAAAACAAACGTTTAAACGAATAAAGACAGCCAGACAAAAAGCAAGAAAAAGTTATTTTTTACTGACCATGATAAGTTCAACAGGTACAGGGATTTTCAGTTTTGGCTTAATTTTAGGGTTATTATTAATGAGTTCTTTAACCAAAGCAATGATGATAATTGAAACAACAGACATTCCAAATGTAACCAGATTGGTATGAGAAATATTTGAAAAGACATCAATGTATGACTGTAAAGAAAAATAAGCAAAACAAAATTAACAGCACATTATCATTTAACATTATTAGAGAAAACTTTTTTTCTACAATTCTATTAATAAGTTTAGTACTTTGGAATCATGAAAATAAAATTAATTTCATAGAAAAACTCTGAATTTCATAAATGTTTGATAGCAAAAATTTTAAGATAACATAAATCAACAGAAAAAAATTATTTTGGTGAATTTTATCAAAAAAAACCTCATGTAAGTAATAATTGATTAATTAAATCAAGCATAATAAATGTTTGTGTGTTGATCAATATGAGAATTGTCCTCTAAAATATGGGGTGCTATTTTAGAAGAAAATTCAGATATTAATTATGATGTAACGTTTATTATGATTGATTTAAACATGAAATTATTATGATTGATTTAAACATGAAATTCATAAGAGAAAATTATAAAATCATTATAACCAAAGAACTGAAGATACTATTAGGTTGTCCCAAAAGTTTGTAAACATTTTAAAATTTTACTCACCAAGTAATAACAAAAATAAAAAAAATTATTTTTCAAAATAAAGACCATCATTTTCCAAGACTTTTTGCCATCGATCTACAAGCTTTCGGATATGGTGAAAGTACCATTCAGCCAGCTTTGAATCAAAGAATTCTTGACACGCTTTCTAGAACTTTTGGGAGAACCTAATATTTTTATTAACATAGACATTAATCAATATTTTACATCTACTTCTACGGAAAGCTCATGGTGCAATGGATAAATGCTTGGATTTTGGAATCATAATATTCGAGTTCAAATCTTAGTGGTTCCATTACATTAGGCTAATACTGGGAAAGGTATGAGTCCCCTACTTCCATTCAACTATGGATTAAATACTTCAAACCATTATCAATGTTGTCAAATGAAAGATGTTTATATAAAATGACCTTTTTGGCATTAAAAGCCAAAAAGGTTGGTATAATGTGAAACTAAACACCTTGCAAACAGAACCAACACCTACTTCTATATATTCTAGTCATTAATATTAATTTATTTAGTCATTATTGTTTTAATATTCAATCATTGATATTTATACTAATATATATATATATATATATAAGGCTTTGATTGTGACCTTATTTTGTTCCCACTGTTTCCTTTCTTTGATTTTCCATCATTCATGTTCCCTGGCTTGGACATTTAATTCCAGAAACAAGCCCTAACATTTAATAATGTTACATTCAGACTAATAAGCTAATCACAAAAGGAGGAAGATCACCATTTTTTCATTTCACAAAAAATATTTTAAGCCATTTATGGTGAAGAAATAAAACCTTATTAAGCAAGTTAATTTTGGTATTCATCTTTCATCTTAGCAATACTCACTCATTCCAATGGTATACCTCACTGCTCACATAATGATAACACAACAATGTCTTCCAATGAACATAAGAATAATATGATAAGAAAATTCTCTAAGTATACAGATAAGAAAATATCTTAAAAGTTTGTTAATTAGTTTTGTCTTACAGCATATCAACCCTTTTAGGTTATTTAATGCAAAGAACAATCATTATTTTATAAAGGTTCTTTTTTTTCCACACATAGTTTTTAGAATAACACTCTATGCACTATTCAATCTATAGCTGGATGGAATGTGAGGATTCATACCTTTCCCAAAGGTATTAGTCTAATCTTAAAATTTACTTACATAGATGAGCCTCAATGGTCCTGAGTAGCGACCCATTTTAATACCAAAAATGTGTTTAATCTGGCTGGTGAATACATGACATGCAGCTCCTGTGGTAAAACCACTAACCAATGGATCGGACAAGAATGTTGTAACAAAGCCCATATGAAAGACACCCATGACCAACTGAAAAATTATAAAAGAGATTTAAATTTCAATCAATAATAATAAAAAGATAATAGCTTGTTCAAAAAATCAAATAATATATATTAAATCATATTACGTCCAATGACAATTTGCTTAAAAAGATGAGGTGAAATTTATTTCATTTAACTAAAATGCAATTAAAAAAGTATATTTAAAATTAATTTAATTAATCAAAATATCAATAATCATATTCTAGTGTTTGCAATTAGCCTCTGATTAAGTTTTGCTTTACAATCTTTTCTTTAGTAATATAGTAATTTTAGATGCACTATCTGTGAAGATTCACAAGCTGCATCTGCCAGGATTTTGGAATCAGTACTGTCCTTCATCTAGAAAAGCTGATCTGCAAAATTAAACCCTATTTGCCATGAGCAACCAACAGAACACATAATGGTTTAACTGGTATTTGATGGTTAAGTTGTCCTTAGGTGTTTTTTTTTTCAGGCCTTGCAATGCGAGAGTAAGAGCTGTGGGTTTCAAGTCATCACAGCTCTACTTTAGGCATCCACAGACATAGGATCTTGTCAGCTCTTTATCCCAACACTTTCAGGTGGTTTATAGTTTGGGGTAAGGCACAAGCATCACCTGTGGTTTTTGTTCAGAGTGACCTTCTCCTAGATCGGATTTTATACTCTCGTATTATGGCTTTAAAGTAGAAGCATCTAACCAATTACAGACTTGCCAATGATGAATCATGCTGTAGAAGCATCTATAATACCTGAATGCATCCCACAAGGAAAGTGACAGCCAAGGCATATCCAAGTTTTATTATGTCAGCATCATCTGACGTAGAGATAGAAACTGTAGTGGAACTGTTCTGCATATCTGTGACACTGGTTATAAAGGTTGATGGCAATGTTGTTGAGATTGGCATGTTGGAGACATTAGAGGTCAAGGCCAGACCTTCCTGTTGAATGTAATTACTATAGCCTTTGTCAACAACTGCACCAACCATCAGGCAAACAACAGCAAATGTACCTGAAAATAAGAAAGGGAGAATTTGTTAAAAAAAAAGAGGAAAAAAAGGGAAAATATATATTTAGAAAAGAACAACTTTTTTATTATTATTATAAAGAAGGTTGTCCTACATCAAATGGCCAGTTTCTTTTAACTTGTGGTCACTTTCTATTCAGTTTAATCAAGAATATTGTTATTATTGTGGTTATCTTTTCCTTGTTTCCCCTCTGTTCTACCAAGCATTGACAACCATCACCCTCTCTCCCCTCTTTTTTTCTATTCCTTAGAGTAAAATTTCTTAATACATTGAAAAATATTGTAAAAGTATTTAATCAAGAGGTAAATTGTGTTGTTTTTGATTAGCATTCAATAAACCTGCTTATAGGATATTTCATAAGTTGTATTGCCTATCAACTCCTACCAAGCAAGTTAACTGATAGTTGGAAAAAGGGAAGAAATGTGTGCTCACTTTTTCCATTTAACGGAACAAGTGAAATTCAAACTTGTACATTATAATTCAAAGAGGTAAGCCATAAACATAACACTATAGATCACCAAATTTTGAGATTATCAAACATAATATTTGATAGAAGGAACATATATGTACCAAACCAGTTGAGAACAAAACTGATAAGCAGCATACAAGGCCTGTCTAAAAATATACCAACCTTAGGCCAGAAAAAATATTCACATACCTGACGGGGTTTGAACCCTAATCCCCTTCAAAGTAGGCCTCTTGTGCTTGCACACACTTAGCCCACCAATCCTTCCACTGGTGAAAATACCTCTGGAAATCTTCTTTCGGAATTTTTTTTCTGCCATCGTGTTCTGCATTATCTCTTCTCTACTCTCAAAATGAAATTCTTTCAGTGGCGTCTTAAATTTTGGAATTTTATAAATTGTTTCACTTTGAGAATCACCAAGGTTTTGAAAAAATTTGATGCAATACCATTACTCAATACATTCAGTCATCTTGAGTAAATTGGTAATCTGAGGAAGAAGTTGTGTAGCACCTCACTCAGTGACTGACAGGCAGCTACAGATGCGATGAAATTTCACCCAAAACATTATGCATGTGTATGAAGGTATCTTCCTTCATTGTGTAGAGTGGCACCACACTATCATTTCTATTTCATGTTGGGAAAATAAAGGTTGGATACTTTTTAGATAGGGAGGACTTGATCCAACAATATTGAAGATAAATTGAAATAGGAAACTAGAACTTGCTGAGAATTACTTTAATAAAAAGGTGTATCATTCTAATGATCATAGTTGGTAGAACTATATCACTTATGTTATATCAAAAGGTCTCCTTTATCACATGGATTTATTTAGAAATTTGCTAGCTAGAGTATAAATCAAGCTGAATGTAATATTTGTATTGTTAACCAATTACACTAAGGACTATTCCAATTGGAATGAAAAAAAAAATGAAAAATAAACTTTAAATCTATTTACAATTGAAAAAATTAATGTAAAAGTAAAACTGAATAATTTTAAAATCTAATTCTAAGGAATATGATGAGAGACTGCTAGGTTGAGAATTGGAGCCAGTGAGATCTTGGCTTTAGTTTCCCATAATCCTCTCAGTCTCCTTTTAGCCTATTGATCAGGTGGGCTCTCTTAGTATTTAGCTAAGTTTTTAGAAGGTTTTAAAGTTATTCCTGTCTCTTTTTACTTTGTTTGTTATACTGTCTGACCTCACAGAACATATAACCAGTTAGTAGGATAAATTTACTAAGTTGAATTTGTTGGATACATGGGAAGAAGACTAAACAAGAAGAAGGCCTTCACAGTATGTAACACTTTTAATTAAGATAGAAATACATTAAAGAAATAATTCTGAATATGAATAAATAAATAGAAAATATGTTGTATGAACTTACCAATAGAAATATGTCTGGATGTTCCAAAAAAGAAATAAAGTATCACTGGGAAAAAAGAGACATAGAGACCGTAGATGGGGGGAAGTTGCGCAAGCAAACCATACGCCATACCTTTAAAGAAAATAAAGAAATAAATCTAAAATAATAAGAATAGGGCAGTTAGAAAATTACTAATGAAACTAATGAACTTTAAAAAGAATGGTTGCCTTATTTATTAGATAGCAAAACTTTGGACTTTGAGATGGGGTCCATGGTAGTAAACAAGATTTCAGCTTCTCTTCATAAGAATTTAGAATCACTTAAGATGAATTTGAGGAAAGAATGAATTAAAATTAATAAAGATATGATTTATAGCTGATTGAGCACCAAAGTTAGGCACAAGGCCAGTTTTACATTCTCATAATCCAGGCTTTTTGTTATCAATGTTTCCCTTCACCCAGATGAGTTACCCTCCTAGAGTTGATTTGTCTGACGATCGCGCAAGCGTGAAACTGACAGTTACCAACAACCGCCGTTATTCCAGGTATTTGGAGTTTATCTTTTTATTTTTTACTCCTATATATATATATATATATATATATATATACGAGGCATGTATAAAGAAATACCGAACCTAGGCCAG
>JAYKTE010026540.1:0-15430 GCA_036873565.1 Xipholeptos notoides
TATATATATTTATTTATCTATCTCTGAATAGCAATGGCTAAAATAAGCTTTTCCTTCGCACTTTTAGAACCGTGTGAACCAAAAATTTATTGACTTCTTCTTTAACTACTTTTCTTCTGGAAAAAAAAAAAATCTGCTAAATACTAATATTTGGCTACTTCTTCAGGCTTTAAACCGAGAAATGCTGCTGTAGTCATTTGTTTTCATTTTAGAATTTATGTAACTTTATTTATTCTGTTGAAAATGGAATATTCCATCTGCCAAAGAACCAACTATTCCAAGATTATTTCCTTAGGCTTGGTATCGTTTATAATGAAATAAAAGTTTATTTTTGTGTAATGTATCAATTCAATATATGTTTCTTTTAAATCATTAAAATAAAAACTTTTCTACAGAAATTAAAAATATATATAATTAAAATAAAAAAAAACAAGCAAACATAACACTCAGATATTAATATGAAGGTTGATGAACCAATTGAAATGTAAAGGATAAAAATGAGATATAACCACTTTTACATATAAGTGAAATGTTTCACAGATCCAGCTAGTTTATTATTAATTACATCAACAAGAGGCAAGTGTAAGATCCCAATAATTTCATTTGGAAATTAGCAGTGACCCTAATAAAGAAAAGAGTATGAAAAATTTAAAAAAATCATAAGTTGTTTTTCAGAATGCTTGAGATGAGGCATGGAAATTTGTATATTTATTATGTGGATTATGGCCTCACCTTTGTATTTGTTAAATTCACTATGTTTTGGCTAGTTTATCCTTTGGCCTTCTTCAGGTTTTTTTGTCTATGGTCAGTATTAAAACTGCACTCTGATGTTTTTTTTTTCCTGAGTGCAGTTTTGATTCTGGCCAACAACAGAAAAAAAAGAAAACTGAAACGTGAATTTTTCGAATACAAAGATGAGCACCATAGCCTGCATAATAGATATACAAACTACAAGTTTTCTCTTGAAACTGCTTGAGACCTATGTTTACATAAGACATTTTGCCAACCCTCAGAAAGCCCCTGTGGGCCTGTAGTTGGGAACCATTACTTTAAAGGTATAACTTTACATAAGATCTAAAATGAAAACAATTTTTGAAAACTACATGAACTGTTTCTAACGCTTGGGATTTCTGTTTTAGTTACAAACCAGAACAAGTACTGTTATTTGTGTAAGAAGGGATGTCCACTTGGGACAGTGGATAGGCAGTCGAACTTCAGAATCCCAGTCGTTCCGTTTACATTCACATTTAAAGTAATACCCTTGGGAAAGGTAAGAATACCCACACTCCCTCCAGCTATGAATTAGATAGCGCATATTGTGTCATTCCAAAAAACTAAGTGTGGACAAAAGAATGTTTATCAAAAATGATTATTCCCAGCATAAAATGACCTGAAAAGGTTGATATGCTGTAAAACAAACAAACAATATTTGTGTAAGATGTAAATAAGAGACACGGGTCTTCTCCATCTTTGTTGCTCATGTAATTATTACGATGTTTATATTTTTTACTGTAACTTATTTACTTGTTAAACTGCTTTTTTGGTTAACTTTTTTTTCCACCCTTCCCCATTTTTTTCTGGTTGAGACAATGTTCAAATCATAACACAGGTGGCATGTAAGAAAACAATGTATTCAAGTATCAGTTATATACTAGGGAAGTCCACTTGGGACAGTGGATAGGCATTCAGACTTTGGAATCATAACACGCGAATTCAAATCCAAATCTTTCCGTTCACATTCACTTTCGGACTTATACCTTTGAGAAAGGTATGAATCAACAAATTCCCTCCAACTATGGATTAAATAATGCATCTGTTGTTATTCAAAAACTGTTGACTAAATGCTTAAAATTTGTTTTAAATGGCTGTACTTGGTATTAAATGACCGAAAAGGTTGATATGCTGTAGAACAAACTAAACAAACTGCTCATATATATATATAAAAAGAAAAACTCTACAGGATGCAAGGTGGTCTCAGATACAGGTTGTTTTATAACTGTTAAAACAAAATAAATCGACGGAATCGGTTGAAATAATTCTTTAAAATATTTATTAAAAAACATTGTACATTGGTCTCAGATACTAGATAGAGAATTAAGTGAACAGAGATCTATTAGACTGACCACTAAATTCTCGCAGTTTTGTTTAAATTTATAAATTATCCCCTCCTCTTTCTCTCTCTTTCCATTTCTTTTCTCTTTTTTGTCCTCTCTCTCGCTCTCTCTTTCCATCCTAACCTTTCGCTTTCTCTCTCAAAATAAAACCTAACAATAATAGATTTAAACAAAACGGCCAGTGCTACTCTGCTAACCTAATATCAAGCCACTACTTTGTTTCAGCAAATATGAAGCCGTAAAACCCTGTATAAAAGTCATTGCAATTGCTATGAGTACTACACATGCAGCTGCAGACCACTTATGGAAAAGAATTTCCCTATTAAACTGCTTCAGAAAAAGGAGCTGGCTTAAGCATCCTGAGTGAATCTTATTACACAGACCCTGCAGCAGTGGTTTCCAACCAGTGTGGCATGGCAATTATCATTGGTATGCAGTCAAGAGGTTATAGGTGGAAGTTACAAGTTGTTATAGGTGGAAAAACGGCTTTCATATCAGAGTTGTTGTTAAATACACAGGGGGAGTCAATTTGGCCTAGTGGATAGGCAGTCTGACTTTGGAATCGAAGTACGCAAGTTCAAATCCCAGACGTTCTGTTTGTGTTCATAATCGGACTAATACCCTTGGGAAAGGTATGAACCCACATTCCCTCCAGCTATGGGTTAAATAGTACACATCAAGTTATTCCAAAAACTAAGTGTGGACAAAAACTAACGTTTACCAAAAATGATCTCGGTATTGAAATTACCTAAAAATGGTTGATATGCTGTGAAACAAACAAACTAACTCTTACATTATCGCTCATGTACTTATTTGTAGTATTAAATACTAATTCTTGTATTATTGCTTACTTATTCGATATTGATGCTCAAAGATCAAAATAGAAGAAACAAGATTTATAATGGGTTGTTCGTTTAAATTTTGGAATTTTTTTATGATATTAAATGAATAAAGCATTGTTAAACTTTATATAAGGACTTGCACAATGTCCATATATCTTGTCATAAAAAACATATTTATAATTTAACAAATGTTTGAAATAAAGACATTTGGAATTGCTGTTATATAAAATTGGCCAGGTAAAGAAGCGGCAGTCATCATATATATATAGATAGATAGATAGATAGATTGACCCAAAAATGTTTTAAATTGAAGTTTTTTTTGGGGTTTTTTTCATCCTTAGCAACTTCAATTAAAACATATTTTCGGTCAATCTAGCCTTGATAATGGTTTGTATAAACCGAAACATTTGAATATCAGCTTTTTATGTAATAATATATTGTTATTGTTGTTTTTCATATGTATATTTTTCACATTGTCAGAATTTAATTTCCATTTATATATATATATATATATATATATATATATGTGGTGACTGTTACTTCTTTACAAGGTCAACAACCCTCACTACATGTCTGACTGCAAATGAATCTGCATGCGGTTCCACTGCCCCCACCCATTTTGCATAGTTTGCCGCATACTCTACGAGACAGACCTCCAGGTTCCTGGCCCAATATATATTTATATTGGGTGTTCTAATAACTCGGACAGAAGTTAACATATTTATTTAACATATTTATCACTTTAAAAATATATTATATACATACATATAAATACTTTATTTATAAAAGTATTCATATATATGTATCGTTATAAAAAAAAATATGTATATATAATATATTTTTAAAGTGATAAATATAAGTAAAAGTAGTTATTTTTTGTGGGATAGGTGTTTCGTTAAAAAAACCCTGATAATGTCCTATGTTAAAAAATAAAAAAAAGTTTGGAAACCACTGCCATACACACTGATTAAACTGCTTAATACTCCTCCCCAACTCAAAAGTATTAATAATTTTTTTTTTGTTATTTCCTGAACTGATTTTTATGTTCTTTCATTCGACTGCATATACAAAATTAAAACAATTAATTATTTTTTTTATTTACACAATATCCATCTTTCATTTTTGTGATATCAAACTTGAACATTGTCTAAAAATTTGATTTGTTGTCTAAAAAAATGGTCGGCCAATAACAGCAAAATAGTTAGATTAGGTTAGTTGGTTATTTAGTTGGGGCTTTATAGCACATCCACCACTATCGATCCTTTCTTGTGGGAAAAAACTGCAAGAGACTGGACCATACGCAGGATCCTAACACGCAAATGCGCCATGGACTTTTAGAAAGGGAAGAAAAAGTGAAAAGGCAAGAAGAAGTCCTCCGCCTACACTCCATTGCAAATACTTCCCACGAATCGTCCATTACTGATTGGACCTTGCAATGCATGTAAAATATAGGCATCTTTGAAAATAGGGGATAAGCAGTGGACTCGATACTCAGACGTGAGTGGGCGTTTCGTTGATGCCAAATCAATGATTGAAATCAAAAGTTTTTGGAACTATTTGTTCAGTTAGAAATTCTTCAGATTATTCGTTGGATCAAGATAGTTGTGATAAGATTAGCCTAACACAGTAGGTTTTAGGTTAAATAAATCCAGGTTTTAATTAAAACCATGCTTTTAATTAATTTTTTTTTTAAATGGTTCAGCCTGATCTGACTATATGTTTTCTGTTGTTTTTTGGTTAATATTTATTTTTGTTACATGTTTTTGTGTTTATCAAAGCTATGGATTAACTTTTTTTTTTTTAATTTCTGTCTGCAGCAGGAGAAGGTAAGGGGAGTTGAAGTCATTGAGAAAGGGGGGAATGAGATTTTCTTTTTAATGTTGAATGAAAGTTGAACTTCCTCCACCCCATCCTCTGCCTTCCTCCACAAAAAAAATTAAAATAAAATAAACCAAAAAAAAAAGAAGCTAATTCGGTTTTATCGGTAAAAAAATTGTCTTTTTATTTTTTATTTAATGCCTTTTGTATCAACTTGTTGGAGTGTCAAACCTCTCCATGCATTCTGCTCTCATACACATAAAATAACAAATAGATAAATAAATTTAAAAAAAAAAAAGAAGAAATAAATATATGATAAAAATTTAGAAAATAGATCATTTCTAGGGGGAAGTCGATTTGGCCTAGTGGATAGGCAGCAAGACTTCAAAATCATAGTACACAAGTTTGAATCCCAGTCATTCCATTTGTGTTCATATTTCATGATAAATATACAAATTATCAAGCCCCATCTCAAGGATTCCAAAAAAACAGTAAATTTATTAATTATAAGTATGAGGAAAGCAGTGGTAAAATCTTGGACTCTCAAATTGTATTATTTGAGTTCAAATCCCAGTTAAAACTATAATGTTCACTTTCTGCTACCTCAGGCTGATAAGGCTCATTAACTCAGGGGAGTAACCTTTCTACATGTAAGGATAACTCTTGATTCTAAAAACCCAAGCAGATGAGGCCCATCAACTCAATGAGAGTAACTCATCTAGGTGAAGGGCAACACTGATTACAAAAAGCCCAGGAATATTATGAGCCTGTAAAACTGGCCTTGTGCCTAACTTGGTTTAGTGCTCAACCAAGTATAAATCATATATCATAAAGATAAAAGCTATAGTCCACATCAAGCCTAAAAAACTATAAAAATGCAGCCTAAATGAAATGCTAGATTGCTCTCCTATAAGAAATGTGTTTATGCTCAATATCCTATTGTCTGATGAAATTAGAAAAATAAAATCCAATCGTTTTTTTTTCCAAATTTTACCTGTGCCATTAAAATATTTTGTGATCTGTGATTTTTCTCTGAAAATTTTAGTCTTTATTATCTTAATTTTAACAGTATTATGTTATATTTCAATAAACAACATGGTTTTTTTTCTTTTTTTCTCTATTTTTTTTTTTAATAGATTGTCTTCTTTCTTTCTTTCAATTTCAATGATTCCTATTTGTTTTTACATCATGAATTTTTTTTTGTTGGGGCATTTTTACAGGGTGAACAAAAACCATGCCTTAAAATATTCTAAACCAAGGTGTATTTTATCTTTATTTTTTTAAACACTATATAAAATGCAAAACAGGAGGGGGTATGCAGAACCATATATGGACTCATTCGCATTTGGACTTTGACATGTGAGGATTGGCCTTCTGTAAAGAACTGGAAAAAGCTTGGTCTCTGGAATCATATTGCACAAGTTCAAATCCCAGTCAAAAATCACTATATGCACTTTCAGCTGTCTCGGGCAGATGAGGCTCATTAATTTGGGAGAGTAATTCATCTAGGTGAAGGGCAACACTGATAACAAAGGCCCAGGGTTATAATGAGCACATAAATGGCATTGTGCCTAACTTGGGTTGGTGCTTGACCAAGTAAATATATATGCAACCCCTCGCCCCGAAAGAAACAGTCAAAGCCATAAACACATTAGCACCATCCCACCATTAAAATAAACGATAGAATTAAATAAAAAAAATACACCCAAAACAGACAGGCAAGTACACACACCCCACCACACACACACAAAACAAAATACAACAAAAAACTCCCATAAAAACATGTTCTTGTTAAATTTCCATCATTCAAAACCTTATATTCAACTAAAATCTCCTGACAATCCAGGGTGTGAAACACAGGTAGAGAACACATTTACAAAATAAATTATAGCTCTACCACAGTATTGTGTACTTTATTTATTCATTATCCCTCCACTCTTCTGTTTGCAAGACACAAAGAATCTCAACTATAGTATATATATATATATAATTTTTTAAACACGTTTCATTAAACATTAATGACGGGCAGTGTCGCTGTTCTTTAAAACAAATCCTTTCAATTTTTCGTATATTTCTTTTAATATCTTTCGAAATTTTTTTTATATATTCCAATGCACGTCGTTAATGTTTAATGAAACGTGTTTTAAAAATGATTTGCTGCCAAAATATACATATATATATAATGTATATATGTATATGTATATATATGCATGTATATATATATATGTCGAGAGTCATTCCGAAAGTAATGCCTCCTATTTTTTAACTTTTGAATCAAAAAGCTGCAAAGATGGGAGTGGTATTATTGAAAAAAGAACCCTTTGTGCTCCAAAATTTATTTTTCCACATAGTTCTTACCATCCTCAATGAATGCACTTTTGCCATCAATGATGAAGAATGTGAGCATGAGCATTTCGAGTGCACTGTGCATCTACCAAGGTCTATTCTGCTATTTTCACCATGATATGGATCTTGTAACAGTCTGAGGACCATGGATAGATCGAGGTATAGATTGGAATAAAATATACTGAGTATGTATATAAATGTATGTATATATATATATACTGTCCACAAATAAAACTGTTCATATGTATGAGGAATAGTCTCTATCAAACTACTCTGCATATTTTGGGTCAAGAGACTTGAAATTAAATATATATATTTAGACCTGGGGAAGAATTTCTAATTAGTTTTGAGCCCGAAAAAAGGCTGCTAAGGGTTAAACAATTTGGAATTACAGAAAACACAGTTCAAAATGAGCAAAAGGCAGATTACAATGTTGTTTGTTTGTGTTTTACAGCATATCAACCATTTTAGAGATTACAATGTAATCAGATGAGTGGAGATTACTTTGTGATTTGATTACTATGTATTTTAAAAAAAGATTTTTAATTACTATGTCATTTAATTACTATGTAGATTACTATGTAATAATATTTTATTATGTCAATTTTCTTAGAAAGAAAAAATCTTGGAATTATAAAAAATATAGATTAAAATGAGCAAAAAGAAGCATCAAAACTCCCGAGCAAAGCTGAAAACAGCATCTGCCAAACTACGTTGGAAATTTTTGTTGTGGAGACTTGAAATTTGATATATGGAATATTTAGACCTGTGGAAAAAACTCGATTTTGTTTTGAAAATTAGCTGCTAAGAAGTCAAACTTGAAAAATTAGATTGTTGCTGTGTGGGGGCTACATTACTCATTGGGATGTCAATATGACTGCAGTTTACTAAAATAACTTTCAGAAAATACTGGCAGTTTTTTTTTTTCAGAATGAAAAAAAAATCTAGGAATTGCAATAAACACAGATGAAAGGAGTATCAAAGCACCCACCAAGCAAGGCCGGGTAATGCTTCTAAGATACATACATATATGTATATATATATATATATATATATGTGTGTGTGTGTGTGTATGCACTGAAAGTGCCATAGCAACAACAATGAAATTATTTATACAATCCATATGACATTAAAGATCTTGCTAGACAGCAAGAAAAAGTTGAAAATTGCATCTTCCATCAAATCTACATAAATAATGAACTGCTGCCTAAATATACTGAGTATACACACACACACATATATATATACTTTATGCAGTAAGTATGTTCTCTACCCAGGTTTCACCCTCTGGATCATCAGGAGATAGTGTGATTCGAAAATAACTCCCTATTCTAAAATAACTATAATTTATTTTTCAAGTGTAATTTCTCTCATTAATGAATGGGGGAAAAAGTATATTGCATGGACTTTTATTTTAAATTCAACTTAGCATCATTTGTCACCAGGTTCTCAAGTCGGTCATGCCATGCATGAACTGCAACTGATTTCACAAGAAACTCTTGCGGGATGGAACTCATAAACTTCACATATTCTCCTTTCAAGTTTTTCCAAATTTCTTGGTTTGGTTGAGTAGACTTACTTGTTCTTTCAACCAACCCCATTAAGTAACATAACATACACACAAAAATGAGAAACATATTACAGTATTTTAATAAATTATTAGTATTTTAAAATAATGAGTTACTTTCGGATCACTCTGTATACACACACACACCACACCACACACACATCAGACAAGTTTCATTAAAAAGAATTTTAATTTTCCTTTTTAGTATTTTTAATTCGATTTTTTCTTGTTTTTTGTCGGAATAATGATATTTTGTCTAAGTGTATTATATAAATTATATTAAGACACTCAACCCAGCTACTAAGTCTCTTGTTAGAAAACAAGAAAAAATCGAATTAAAAATATTAAAAAGGAAAATTAAAATTCTTTTCAATGAAACTTCTCTGAATAATGATATTCGGCATAAATATAAGTATAAATATGACTTCTTTGAGATTGATTCTGTTGAAACACACACCATGCAAATGTATAAAGCCGAATACAGAAATATAAAAACATACATACACATAAAGACAAACATACAAAAGCACGCAGACACACACAAAGACACAAGCCTTCCGCTGGCAGTATTGCATTTGACAGGGAAACTCATTGAGGCCAGATGTTTAATGTAACGGCGCAGATAAAACTGCCTTACAGGATAAAACTTACACAATTTCAGTGAACAGTGCTTTATCTACAGGTTGATCAGACCAAGAGTAGTCAAATATCTATTCATCTAACTTTTACAAAAATTGAATGTCGGTGGATGTTTTTTGCAAAGATAACTGTCTATAGTCATATAGAAATTAAATCAAATTACTAGGATGATCAGACCAAGTGTAGACAACAATTTTCCACATAACCTTTAAAAATGAATGTAGATGGATATTTTTTGCAAAGATAATTGTATATAGTCATATAAAAATTAAATTAAATTTATTTTTCAATACACCATCCTCTGGCTTCCACAAAACCATTGCATTCACTTTCAGCTGTCTCTGGCTGATGAGAATCGTTAATTCGATAGAGTAGCTAATCTAGGCTTAAGAATAACACTGATTACAAAAACCCAGGTGGATGAGACCAACTCAATGATAGTAACTCATCTAGGTGAAGGACTGGTTGCAAAACCCCAGGGATATAATGAGAACGTAAAACTGGCCTTGTGCCTAACTTGGGTTGGTGCTCGACCAAGTAGATATATCCTCTGGCTCCCACTGCACATCTCAGTCTGTCAGTAACTTGGTTAGATGAGGCACAGATTGTTTCTGATGAAATTCTGTCCTAACAATGCCTCAATTTATCTTCTCTATTCACTACATAAATCCAGTCATTTTGATGGTTTTTATTAGCCAGAAATGAAAATAAAGTTTTTTAATACAAGAACGGCCAATGGGAAGCTTCAAAAGATTAAAAATCTTTATGGGAATTTTCCATAATTAGGAAAGCTAATAGATTGTTGCACATGATGAGTTCATTTTTGAAAGGATACCTGCAAAATATATATATAAAAAAACGAACTAATAACTGAACAGAAAAACTCTTGAAAATTTATTTCTAAGAGTTATATAACCTACCTTTAAAATTGTCTAATCACACTGTATAATCTTTAATATTTAATCACACTGTATATCATGCTCCCTCAGATATATCTTTAGAGATGTCAAATTTAAAATTTATATAACTTATATTGTGAAGATGTTTCTTAACAGGCCATAGAATGGCTCACTTTATGACTCAGAAGGCCGCATGTGGCCTTAGGTAGCAGATTTCCACCCCTGATATCGACAAATGATCAAAGGAAGCGTGCTTATACTTCCCTTGATTTGGGGTGAAGAGGGGGGTACCATTTATGTTAATTATCAAAAGCTTTGATTACAATGCAGTAGTAGACATGATGAGATCAGAGAAAAGGGCAAATAAAAACCAAGCAACCAACTCATGTATAGAATCGTAAAATCGAAACTTTCAATGAAAAAAAAAGATTCATTTAAATGTCCATTAACGTTTGATAATCTTTTTGTGTTATTTAAAAAGTTGGAAAGTGTTTCCTTGAACAATAAAAAAAAAAGCCCACAAAACAGACAAGAAGTCTAGGAGAGAAAGAATGAAAAGAACAAAGAAAAAGAAATTGAAAGAAAAAAACAAGAGAAGGAAAATATAATAGAAGGAAAGAAAAAAACTAAAAGGAAATAAAAAGAAAAAATTCAAAACAAATGAAAAAGAAATAATGACATCTCAAAAAAAAGAAAGAAAGAATGAGAGGAGAAAAAAAAGAGAGATATAAAAAGCAAGAAAGAGGTAAGGAAAGGATAAATAAAGAAAGAAAGATATAAAGAAATGAAAAAAGAAAGGACAAAAGAACGAAAAGTACGAAATAAAAAGAAATGAAAAAGAAAGATGTAAAAAAGAAAACATGCAAGAATGAAAGAAAGAAATAAGATAAAAAGAAATGAAAAAAGAAAAAAAGAAAGGCACAACAAAAAAAGAAAGGGGGGGAGAGAAAGAAAGAGTGAAGGAAAGAAAAAGAAAGAAAGACAGACAAATAAATGAAAGAAAAGAAAGAAAGAAAGAAAGAAAGAAAGGAGGGAAAAAAGAAAGAGACAATTTTTCGTGTTTCTTTCTTTTTAAAAAAAAGAAATGAAGAAAAAAGAGACGAAAAAAGAATACAAGATTTAAAAAGTAAAAAGAAAAAACATTAAATAAGTAAAAATACAAAATTAAAAATATAAAAAAGACTTTAAAAAAAAACGAAACGAAACAAAGAAAGAGAATGAAGAAAGAAGGCAAGAAGAAAAAAAACGGAGGACTGAAATTTCTAAACAAAAAACAATGAAAGATACATGGGAAGAAAAAATGTCTGGAAAGAATAAATTAAAGTGAAAAATCAAGAAAAATAAAATACATAAAATTAGAGATGATTAAAAAGACTAAAAATATAAGAAAGCATTTTTATTTTCTAAACTATTTTTTATAAAGCAAAGAAAACACTGACCCTGTTTACTGTTTATTCAAATGCAAAATGCAGCTTTTTTATACACCATTTACTTTGGTCTAAAATAGAAAACAATTTATTCTGCTAATGTTTTTATTTGGAATCATTTCTATTCTAAAACTCTCCAGAGAAAGACAAAATTTAATGCCGTTAGCGGTGAGAATAATTTCTATTATTCGTATGTATGCTCGTAAAAAAAACAACAGATTTTTACAATAATTTTGTAAATTTAACCTTTGATTGTTCCATACATTTTTTTACATTATACCGGTAAGTGTGTATGCACATTAAGAAGAACGGATTTTAAAAATCTAACCTTATATATAAATGGAACCTTGGCTGTCAGTATATCTGTGTGTATGTATGTTCGTTCCACATTGACTCAGAAACGGCTCAACCAATTTTCTTGAAAATTTAGACGGTTGGACTTCATGTGTATTGGAGGGTTCTTGGAATACCCTCGATAACTATCGAAAATTGATAATCGAAAAAATCAGCTTCTAGAAGAAACAGCACTGCTACGATTAAGAGTGAAACCGTAAAAATTGCCATTATGAATAAATAACTGTGTCGTAGGCCAGTCGTTCGGGCGTTCGTTTCGCGCGACGTACACTGCAGTTTCGAATCTCAGTTAGGGTTTGGAATGGTAACAGCATTGAGTGTCACTGATAATACCTAAAAGATCGAATTAGTTGTACAGCGCTATGATACAAGTCATGCAAGATTTTGGGTTTAATCATAATGCTATAATTTCATTGAAATATATAGATATATTGTCACGGTATGAGTAGTTTATGGTATGAGATGGTCTCTCACCGCGCATCCCTGTCATTCTATTGAGCAAAAAGTCTTCTATTTACCCTTTCAAGCTTAGTTTAGTTCCCAGTCAGTTTGCTGAGCGAGAATTCTACTTTCACATTTCAAGCTCCTGTAGTTGATAGAACCTTTCACCGTCTCAAAGAATTCTAAGATATCCAGTCCTAAGTGGTCACCCATCTGAATAGATTCGACGTTACTTAACTTCGGTGATTAGGTGGGAACTGATGTAACTAGTATTTGTTTACAAATATGAGGGAATTGTTATGAAACTATGACGATTCAATTCCTTTTTTCTTTTCTCTTTATGGTAGGAGATTTACTATTTACAATAAGAATTATCGGATCAATTCTCTCGGACATTACACGATTCACAAAGTAGTTGATTTGCTTCTAAGTTGTTGAAGTGGATGAAACTAATTAAAAGGACAATTCTATGTTTGTTCGCGAAAGAGATTGTTGTCCTCGTTGTATTAACAACCATATTTGTTTGTTGCTATCGTCACGATAAATACAAACACAATTAAAGACATTAATTAGCATTTTATGGTGGCTTTAAATAGGCATACGATCGTTAATGGTTCTTCGTTAAATCTTAATCAACATCTCTCTCAGTCTCTTCCCCCCTCTCTATCTCTATCTCTTACTCACTCACTCTCGTTTTTATATCGTCTTAATTTTATACGATTGCATTGGATTGACCAAAATGTTCGTTCTTTTTTTTTTAATGTCTTTTCGACCTACTAAATATCGTTTTATTTCTATTCTTCAAATCCTGTATTTGGTGTAAATAAACCTTTTTCTAAAAGTATATATCGTCAATTAGAATAAATTCACCGATATTGGTTATGTAGCTAATACACTCATTGTTCGCCAAAAAAACCTTTTTAGAATTTAAAAGTTTTGAATTAACTCTTTAAATATTTAAAAATCTCTAAAAAAAAATCTTGGGTTAATCGAATTTTTTTGTTCTTTATTTTAATCTTTTCGTATTAGAAACTCTTTAAAAAAATGTCTTTTAAATGTCACTGAAGAATCTTTTGTCGTTTTTTATTGAAAACTTTAAATCCTGCATTTTTTTTGTAGTTTTTAATAGTACATTTGAGATCATTTGATGACGCTAATTGTATTTTTTCGATCAGTGAAAGAAAAAAAAGGATTAAGGGGGATATTTTTTTTTGAAAACTATAAGTATGTGTATGCCCTATTAGATTGTCTTAAAAAAAATTGCTTAGGAGATTTTTTTTCTTTAGTTTAAGAGTAAAATTTCAAACTTTGTGATCAATTCTATAATAGTGTTGAATATTTTTTCTTGAAAAAATACTTCATCATATTTGATTATTTGTTAACTTTAAATTTTGATACATTTTAAGAGGACTGGTTTTCATTTTTTT
This sequence comes from Xipholeptos notoides, assembly GCA_036873565.1. Taxonomy (NCBI): domain Eukaryota; kingdom Metazoa; phylum Mollusca; class Cephalopoda; family Idiosepiidae; genus Xipholeptos; species Xipholeptos notoides. The sequence goes on from JAYKTE010026540.1 coordinate 13,875, forward strand.
AATAGAATGGTATGAGAAGCTATAAACTGCTCAATATAATTTATTTCACTAATAAGAATAGGCATAATACGAATTTAAATTATAAAATATTCCTCTCTTATTAATTAGCAAAACCGTTGCACTGACCTATATTATAATATAATATATATGATATAATATTACTAATATTATTTCTAAAACGTAATAAATACAGTGGTTGGTGTTGTTACGATTCCAAACTATAAGTGTTCGCCTAATTACTGGATTAATAAAAGAGGTTATCAATAAAAATAGGTATATAAAAGTTATTGTTGGATAATTCTTAATATTCCAATTATTCATTACTCAGTAAAGAGGAAGGGTTGAAATTAGCATAATAGTTACATTAGGTGTCTATATCTATATCATAATTCATTATATACATATAGACACCTAAGGTAACTATTATTCATTTTTAAATAGATTTTATTCTATGATTCAGAAAATGTAATCTATTTAAAAATACATTATGAAATTTTTGAAATTTTACACAATCTCTGTATACAAACATCGCCGGTTCCCGTTAGACCACCGAAGTAAAGCAACGTCGAGTCTGTTCAGTACTTAGATGGGTGGGTGGCTACTTAGCAATACCGGATACCATAACAAGTAGGCCGGTCGGGTCGGTAGCTCTTAGCACGGGCCTGAGCAGTTGAATCCACCAAAGGGTTAAGCAATATGCTCACTCCTCCCTGTTACTCAACTCTATACTTCTACTCTCTCATACTGACCGACCAGAGTAGCTGAACCACTTGGCTGCTAAACGTACTCGAGATAGAGTTACATTCTTGAGTAAATACCAGGCGTCTTAGAATTCTTTGAGGTAGCGCACTCTATCAAATATATGAAGACTGATTTGAAAACTTCCTGCTCAACAAACGTACAAACAAATACATACAGCCTATATAAAGCCACCTCATGAAATCATATCTAATCTATAAATGTGTCATTCTCGGCACAATATTTAATTGTATCCGCATCCTGTGTATGATGTAATATTAGCACCTAATTTTGAAGCAATCAATTTTTTCTTAGAATTTTTTATGTGAGGGCCATTTTAATCATTCGACTTATTTCAGCAATCCCAAAAGGGTTGATATGCTATAAAATAACTAAGTTTTAAACCGTTTCTCTTAGTAAAACGTTTCGACAAAGTATCAATTTGAATCAGCATTAAACACGAAAAAAATAATATGGTGTAAAAACAGCAGCCAACCAGCCCCAACCAACGTCTAAAACCAAACATTTACACTTTCTATATCTATATGTATATGAGAAAATTAAATCGATCTTTCATAAGAATGGATTTCTTACAACTCCAACTCAGACTTAAATCATTTAGATTTTAGGTAAATTATAGAAGGAAGAAGAGATCTAAGAAGTCTAAGCCTCTTCTAGTTGGCTATGGCTCAGTCTGAAGCTGTGAAGTGTGTGGTCACATTTGCTGTTGCGTACATGATAGTACAGTCAATCTACGATTTGATATAAAATAATTGCAAGAAATTGTTTTTTTGCGGTTTTAGGTCAGGTTGTGTCTA